>JASDQU010817155.1:48511-59199 GCA_032191745.1 Picea mariana | reverse complement strand
AGAGGGGTTGAAGGTTGAAGGGTGAGCAGAGCGCACGAAGGACCTCTGAAGGCGTTGGAAGACAAAGCTCAGAAGGGATAGCCCTTTTGACTCCTTGGAATTTTGATTCAGAAGAGGCCGCATAGGGAAAAGGTGGCGGAGCAGAGGACGTTGCGTAGAGGAAGAGAATCGGCGACTTGAAATAATCGGCAGTTTCACGAGTTTCCGCAGAGCGTCAGATCCGGAAGAAGCCGCGAGGGGTTTAAGCTGCAGGTGCACGGAGGAACCATTTCCAGCGCACATCGGCAGATCGGGGTTGCGGGACAAGAATCCCATGCACTTTGAAATCGCGAAAGGCGATTTCTCGATTTGATCGAGACCGTAGATTCAGGCGCGGACAGGTGGCCCGAATCTGGGGTATCGNGGCACTCGGGGTTTCCAAACGCGGGAGTTTGGAGTTGTGGATCCGCGAGTCGCGAAGTCCCGACGTGACGTGGCAGTGTGGGACCCGGACATCAGTGGGAGCTGCGTGGAGGCATATCGACATATCGGTACTCGGGGGTTTGAAAGGTGCGCATAAAGACCCGCGAGTCCGCGAAACCCGACTTCCCGAGTTTTCAAAAGGGAAGGTTCCCGAGAAGACTGTGGGTGATAAAACTCCCGAGGAGGGGTTGGAAGAGCATCGGCTCTTCGGGACGTGGAGTGCGAAGGTCCTGGTGGAGCGACCGCCGGCTGAGAGTGCGGGGTTGCCGTCAATTTACTCCTAGTTTTGAGATATATTTACTGAATCTTTGAGAGAAGACTACTTTTGAAATAGTTTGTTCTATTATTGATTCTTGTGGGGTAGCAGTATTTGTCTCCTAAGGAATTTATTCAATTAATTTATTTACTTTTGGTTCTTGTCTGACAACAGTGGGGCCTTTTAAGGCTAGTTCTTGTGTGGAAACCTTAGGGCTGGTAGGTGTTAGTTATTATGTAATAACACTTATTTCTTCTCTTTTCCCCCTTCTAGATGGTTCTTGTGTGAAAACCACAAGGATTATTGGTATTAGTTCTTTTATAACAACATGTTTTGTCATCACAACACCATCCCTCAATTTCATAATTGCAACATTGAAACCATTCATTACAAGTAAAGAAATAGGGCTCCCCCCTTATATTTTCTTATCACTATAAAACCTTTGAAACTCTTTCACACAAAATACCCTCTTCTTTCCCTTCCCTAGACTTGACCATTTTCAACAATTTTTTTAAGTTCACTCAACCTTGTTGATACATTGTGTATCAAAAAGAATCCTCTACGTTTCTTTGATTCACAGTGTATCGGTGAACATCGTCTATCCTTCCCCGATACAACCTATATTGAAATTGTCTCCCTATTCTCACCGATGTTATAAAACCTTCCAACAGTTAGAAATTTTTGGTTTACTTTCTTTTTCCCTTTGAGCATAGAGGAGGCCAATCCTCCCTTTTGCACCAAAATAGCGGGATTCAATCATATTTTCTGCACCAGTACGTCGAAGGATAACCTGCTTCCGACCATCGACATATCGATGATGGATCTCTATTTCTTTTCAATACATTGTTCATTCATGCAAATTAAGTTTCTTTTGTTGATACGTCAACAAAATATTTACATCTTTCATTGACATAGGGCTTGTTCATAGGGAACTTTGTTTCTCTTCAACATAGACCATATCGATGAGACACACAAATTTTGAGGCCTCTACTAAATTATTCCAACTCATATCATTTTTGTTGCACCTATTAGTCATGTTCTTTTGATTTTTCAATGGTTAAGCATTCCCTATTTGAATGGATGACTAATTTTGATTTCCTACCAATTTTAATTTACATCATGTTGCAGTGAAACTTGAGTATTATAATAACGAGTGACAAGTTTGTTTGTGTCGCATTTATTCTCAGGTGGGTTAATTGCAACATCTACAAGACACAAGCTGGCTCTAAATTACATCTCGAAAAAGAATTGGTATTCCTATTGCATACTCAATGTCAAGTGCTCCAAACATCAGTTGGTTATTTTTATGAGATAATATTTCTCATATATTAACAAATGACCTCAGTTCCAATGCATTTCTTGAGAGCCTATATAACACATATGTCACATGAATTAACGAAACTAAATTTAGGCGAAGAAGTAGTGAGAACGGGGTCTCAACTTTCATTAAAAAATGTTTTTTCTCACAATTTTAGATACTTATCAAAGTGGATTTTTCAATCCCAAATAGGATAACTATATATATATGGCATTATGATTCATTCTCCAATGATAAAATCGAAATCTGAGGCCCAAAAGTTCCAAAAACAATGTCAAGGATTTCTTGTCAAACTAATCTAACTAACCATCATATCAGTGAAATGATTAAATGAAATGGTAATTTATCTCACTCAAAACCTCTCCCTCTGAGCATATTAAAAAAATGACACCCTAATCGAGCATGGTATGGGAAAGATATGAACCTTTGAAATTACGCTAGATTGGATCAAAATCTTCTTTAACTATTTCATTGGTTAACATTTTTATTTTAGCCAACACACAAAGATATATAACATAAATAAAAAATTATTTTAAATAATTTTTTTATTTAAATCAATTTAAATGAAAATATTTACATTCAAATAAATTTTAAAGAAAACATGATTAAAAAAGATTAATAATAAAAAGGGTTTAATAATAATAGTTTTTTTTTTCAATTGGTCAACCCACTTATCTAAACAACTTAAATATAATGATAGGGATGGGGTCATTACCCATTAGACTTCAGTTTCTTGACAAGCAATATCTATTCATGGAGCCATTATCCATGGACCCCAGTTTCGACTTCAGTTTCCTGACAAGCAATATCCATCCTGCTGCAGAGACTTTAAGACTATATACCCATCCATGCTACCATGGAGCATCATCATCAAGCAGCCACCCTCGACGTCCGCGCTCAATTCGTAGACCTCCGCCCTCCAACGTCGGGAAAGTTGTTTTCGTTTCGGTTTCCATTGTCTGTGTGTGGGTGGGCGCTATGTTTTTTTATGGTTAGCACGAAGTTGTATCTCCAGCACTATTTGATAATTGTTTCATAAGTTTTGGTTGGTATTCATGATTTATCGAGTTTTGAATGTATTTATCGGTAAGAGCTGGAGGTTGCTAAATGCCCATTAACATAAATGATCATTATGATCATCTGTGTAGTCTGAAACGCTCGTGGTATGCTAGTCAATTCTTTTAATCATCCTATTTAATTTATAAAATGAAATTATACCAAATAATTGCATGAGATGGAAGAAGGGATCTCGTTTAAAAAGAGTTTTTTTTTATTTATTTTACATTGATTGAAAAAATAGAAAATCTTCTACAACTTTAAATAAATTAAAATTAAGATAGGATCATCCCACCAAAGCTTTTGCATTATTGAGAGTAAATACCGTGAGAATGAATCTATATGAAAATCCAGCTGCTGCAACAACAATAGAGTTTCACAACGATTTAACGTTATATGCAATTGATTTTTTAAACTTTGGATACCACTTATAAATGCATTTAAATGATAAGCAAGTAAAAAATGATTGAAACATCTTAACAGCCAGATTATCACTTTAAATTTAATATTCTATATTTAATATTCAATTGCAATTTTTAAGATTATACAACCTTTATCACCTTGAATCTACAAATCCAATAAAAAAATTCAATTCTCTGAAAAACTGTTATACAACTACCATAAAAAGGCCGCCCATGTCGATTTTTTTAAATCTATCAACCTGAGCGATTAGCCAAAGTTTAACAAAACTATACCGTAAATAAGGTTATGTATAAAGTAAAATCTGAGTGCTGGAATTGAATGGCATTCAATTGAACCATACACGTATTAAATCCATATTCACATGCAGGGACATTATAATGATTTGTTAATGTAAGTTTTTATGTTATAATATATAAATTATTTAAAAAAATAATGTGTTCTAGATTTTTATTTTTTTTATATTAGAGCTATACATTTAATGGATTTTTATAAATTATAATTTGAAATAAAAATAAGATATGAAAAATTCATTTCAAATGTTACTAGATATATAAAATGTATTTATTCTAATGTTTCAAAATTAATGATAAATCTTTATTAGAATCTAAATACTAAATATCATATGGTTATTACTAGATATATAAAATGTATTTATTCTAATGTTTCAAAATTAATGATAAATCTTTATTAGAATCTAAATACTAAATATCATATGGTTAATAATTATGTTTCTTGGTCTAAGAGTTAATTGTTTACAATTAACATTTTTGTATGAATAAATTGTCATAATGTACATCATGTTTAAGATTATATTTTGTTCTTAATTTTATGGGTTTTTTTATGCCATGAGCCATGTAAAGATAAAGATGATTGTCTTTAAGATAAAGAAAAATTACAATGGAATACTAAATTTCAAGTGATAAAGATGTTATAATCTGGCTGTTCAATCATTTCTGAAATGCGTATTATTTAAATTCATCAGTGATACCCAAAGTTTAAAAAACTAATGGCATAACGTTAACTAGTTGTGAAACTCACTCTACTATTTTTTTAAATGTAAGTGATCGTATGTTAGTGTTGAGGTGATTTCCATTTCATGTGAGTTTTAAAACGCATCCAATCTCGTGCTTCACACGCGACATTACATAGAGTCTTTTACTAGGTTACGGTTGCTGCAATAGCTGGATTTTTATATAGATTCATTCTCATAATATTTACGATCAATAACCCAAAAGCCACTGGCTTTTGGATATCTTTTCTTGTTTGGTGGGATGGTAAAATCTTAGTTTTAATGAAAAATTGTAGAATATTTTCTATTTTTTCAATCAATATCCTTTTTTCTCTCCTACAATTAATTGTTGTAAAATAATAAAATAAAATAAAAATCTTTTTAAATGAGAACCCTTCTTCTATCTAATGTAATTATTTGGTATAATTTCATTTTACAAATTAAATATGATGATTCAAGATTAAATCGATAAATTGTGAATACCAACCAAAATTTATGATGGTCATGCTCCATGGAAGAATGGCCTGCTGACAGAGTCTTTTGAGAAGCTTGTTGACAGAGTCTTAAAGATTGTGCAGCAGGTTGAATATTGCTTCTCCAATTTTTTAATCAACTGTCATACAAAACTTTTATTCATATATGTTTTTTTGTTTTCATTGAAACTATAAAGATAGAATCTTAAAAACTGTTGAATATTAAAGACTGTACAACAGACTGAATATTGCTTATCCCTTTTCCTAATTAATAATTATATAAAATCCTTATCCACACATGCTTTTTTGTTTTCATTAAAACCAAAACCATAACACTTTTCCTAATTAATAATCATATAAAATCCTTATCCACACATGCTTTTTTGTTTTCATTGAAACCATAACGAGAGGAAAAATCATTTTCATGTTTAGACACACCAAAGAAAAAATAAAAAATGAGTGCCAACACAATAGAGTTGAATAAGAATCTTACTCTACCATTTATCGTATGTGAATGTGGATTTTCCTCCACCATGTATTGGAGGCGAGATAGGATTTGTCACCGACACATAAAGGTTACACATGCAATGTAGTGGTTGGGTTTTAAGATAAGATGGATTAAAATAAGTTTTTTAGGTTATGGAGAGGAGGGAAATCATTAAGGTTCAATGGTGGGTGTCATGTCGTGTGGGCATGGCCCATACGAACCCCACTCCTTTTATTATACATGAGGGGAGGGGTCGACGATCCATAAGCATGCGACCCCTCTTATTGTATGATCCATAATACATTAAGGTTAAGTGGGGGGCTCACAACAATACCCTTCCTTTTATTATAAAATTCATGTTTTAAACCTATAACTAAACTTATGCATTGTTACTCGATCCAATCACATGCCCATTGCACTAGCATTTGAAACAATATTCTGCCTTTGGAATAGCAATCTTTAAGCATGGTTTAAGCAGCAATCAAATGTGATTTTAACATAGATGTGAGAACTTCCTCGAAGTTATAAGACTTTCCTCAACTCTGGATACAACTAGAGGAGATCCGACTTGATCATTGATACAGTGGCACGAGATTTCCATTCCTTTCCAACACAAGACATGTCAATGGAGAATCCACTTTCACCCTTGACACACCATGTGTCGGGACTCCTCACACATTTTGTCCACTGAATATTCAACTGAATTTTGGCCATAATGTTTGACTTAGATACTCATTTTGCACGTGCCTATACCATTGGAAAATTCTGGAGAATCTCTACAACTTCACACTCGTAGGTTTAATAAGATTCCACATCAATTTTTCACACCTTTCACGATTGAACTCTATCACATTTCCAACGGCCTAGAATCTCAAATAATGTAGTACTTCAATCAAGTTCGAAAGGAACAAGAACTAAAATCAGAAAACAGCCCAGAATGTCAAATAATGTAGTACTTCAATCAAGTTTGAAAGGAACAAGAACTAAAATCACGGAAGCATATTTGAAAATCTCACATGGATAACTTTTTGGTTTTATATTTTTAAGTGCATAGTTTTTAAAGTATATTTTGATATTGTACTCTAGCAACTCATCTATCTTGTATTGAATGGTATTAGGTACCAGCAGCATTAGAGGAATATCATACTCAGAAACCTTAATACAGAGTTGAGGGGTAAGATACAAAGACACAACGGTTATACATGGATGAGGATAATATTGATGTTCTTCAAGGAATATTGTTTTGAATGTGGACATAGGACTATAAAAAAAAAATTAAATGATAGATTATTTTGGGTTTGTAGTTATTTATTCATATTTTTTTCTTTGCTATAATCTACATGGGTTCCCTATTCCTAACGATGTGAGGTCCAATTGGTATTTTTCATTGGGGGTAACCCTTTGTTGAGAAAGGTCACAGATGTTGTGTCAATAGAATTGGCACTAGATTGAGGGTAAGATAACAAGCCTTCCCAGGTGGAGTCATTTCAATTAAATTGTTTTAATCATCCCATGGATCATCTCCATATCTCTGTATGGAATGACTCTTTGAGTCTTCCGATACCCATTAAGGGCATCTTATTCAAGACAAATAATCTCTTGTCAAACTTCAAGGTCTATGGTGAAGGGCATGTCTCTACATTCACACATCTCAATGAGTTTATCATTGCACAACAAAATCTCAAAGTTGTTTGAGAAAATGAAACATATCAATTATTTATCCTCACATATATTAGATATGTGTTTAGCACATTACTAGTGAAATCAATACATATATGGAGACAAATCATGGACATATTTATCATTGCTCTTGTAGATTATGATTATGATGAACTCTTTAAGGAACTTGAAGAAATGATGAATCTGATGATCTCTTACAATATGAAATTTATGATCTCACTGCACAAATTTTAATGATAGAAGATACAGGGTATGTTGAACACAAAAAGTTTTCAGATCCCCATGAGGAAATCACATCAAATACACATACCACCACCATGCAAGAAACATGAAACATCAAGATGATCCAATAAGCACTATCGTCGAGATATTCTCTGGAATCACAATTTAATATTCAGAGGTAGATGTATCACTCATCCTTGGTTTCTATTTCAATACTCAAGAACTCCTGAAATAATTTTGATGAAGTTGTAGAAGACAACTTAGAGTCATCATTTTCTCAATGTTTCCCTCAAACTAGCAGATACAATTATTCCTCTCAATATGTGGATTATGTAAAGTGTGGCCTAGATAAGGAGGAACTTTGGTTTCTACCAATGGTTATGTCACGTTTTTATTGTATTTCTTTGATCTATGGAATAAATGATACCAACAATATTAAGACTCTCCCACAAGGTACATTTCACGCAAAATTCATACATGGTTCTCACTAGGTATGTCACTCATTTATTAATTCTTTCCAACAATTATATGTCGATGGAATTGAAAATTTGTTGGAGGAATCATACATGTGTACATTTTCCATGAATAATAAAGATTCCAACTTTCACATGATGGATAGAGGTTTACTTTATTCAATTTGTCCTATCGTTTCTCTTTTACTACAATTTTTGCTATCAACTTTTGATGAACACATGATTGCAGGTTTGAAGTTGTTTGAATGGATACAATGACACTATACTTTCATATAGTCTTTTTTTAACCAATGTAGGATAGAGTAGGAATAGGATCAACATCTTTATTTTACTTCCTTGTCTACTTGTGTAGTATTTATTTTTTGCATTATTTCTTATATAACATATATTCTAGGCTCATTTTGTTTTCGTGAATAAAAGCCACCAACTATTATTAGTTTATGTTGCAAATCAAGATGTCTTATTTTAGTCTTACTTTATTTTATATAAGATTTATCTTATTTTTCATTGATGTCTTTCATGTTTTGTCTAACTTGAAGCTTCTCTTAACTTTGGTTTACACTTATCCTCATGAGAGAACTATGTGAAGAATCCTTTGAGAACATTTAACTAGAATATTTAACTACTTCAGTATCATTCATCTTATCATGAACAACTAGACAATGATAAGCCAGAAGAGCACGTTCTCAAGTTGATGAACAAGTGTTTGTTGTAAAAGAACTTATTTTTCTAATAAATTGGAACACAAAAATCATGATAATCCAAGTGAATAACTTCACCCAACAACACTGAATAGTTATCCCTTCATATTTATCGACATATGATCAGAGAAGAACACTTAAAAATATCGACTATCTGATTTCTTGGTGCATAACCAACAAAATTGGGTGTCAGTTCCATAGGCTCATTGTTCCACTTCCACCATATTGGTCAAAATATGATACCACATCTTGTTATCTTTGAAAATGGAAAGTTAGAGTTTTCCATTTCCTTCTTTCCTATGGTAAAGTAACTACATTTGGTGACTAAAAATTTGAAAAATTCACTCTATTTCCCAATATGGAAAGGATACTGGTTTGCAAATGTTTCAAATTATGAAGGTTGAAAATGTTTATGAGGGATACTCTTTCAAAACTCAACCAAGTATACAAAGCATGAACTATAGAGCATGCCACCCATTCACTTACATAAGTGTCACATGTTGGCTTGTTGTTCCATACTCAGTGGAATTCCAAAAAAAAAATGTTACAGGAAGCCTCGTCTTTCTATTTTCCTTTGTGTTTTATGTTGATACTTATGCCAGTTTCAGAGATTGCACCTGTTCAAATACAACCATACATGATATACAACCTAATTTCAAAGAGATACCAATTTAAGGAGTGCTAACAAAAATTGTTTGATGAACATTCTAAGGATGGAAAGAGCATTATGATTCAAGAACAATGACCTCTTACAAATGGCCCATGGTTTGAATCCTCTAAGATATTGATCAACATGAAATTGTTCTCAAAATGGACTACTTTCGGGAAGAACTGTTGATCATCACAACTAGAGCCACCCACTGCATGAGAAAAATCTCCCACTCAATAGATGAAGATTCAAGGTAGTTCACTGCACCTTTTTACTAGAATCTTGGAAGCAAGAAACCAGTAAGATTCAAGATTTCACTTAATGTGTCCCCCAATAGGTATGGTTCCTCATTTATTAAAAGCATAATTTTTTGGATTAGTGTTCCATGTTGTCTTGGACATAAATTTTAGTTGTGTTTTATGTCATGAGATCTTTATGGATGTGTTTTCTAGGAGGAAATTATCTTGATTAATATTATTTTTTAGTCAGTTTTACTAATTGGTTGGACATTTCTATTTGAAAAGGGTTAACAAAAAAATTCATGTCACTGGTCGCTAGTTTTATTGAATATATTTAGCAAATAGAGATTAACTTGGAATGGTTTTATTGTTGTATATGCCTATGTGCATGCCTCAACCATTGAATAATTTCCTCACCTGAAGAGGAAGACACACACTGAGAAAACAACGGCTTCAAAAAATTTGACATGATCAGAATAAACTTCACCTGGTAACTTTATTCAAAAACCTATTTTTTCGATTATACTTTCATTCTTTACACATGATTGTTTTGAACCCATTCATTTATGAAAACTTTGGATAAAATCAATCATATGTATTTAATGGTTTTCCCTTGTAGGAACATGTGTCGAGTTGATTTCACATGCATGATTTAGAATTTTGATGAGATGAGCATGTTATGTTGTAGAATAAGTTTTATAACTTGGAGATATTCAAAATGTGAGAAGAGATTTTGAAACCCTGGGATATCGCAAGACTAGAAAAAAAAATTTGAGGAGAAGAAAAGGAATATCTTTTCAATCCTTACTTCTTTAAGAACAAGGTCGAAAATGCAAGATACCAGATATATAAAATATGCAGAACAGAAATGAAATGCTAGAAATGACAGAATAACAACAAAATATCCAGCATAATCTTCACAATAAACAGAAACGATACACAAAATAGCAACAAAAATAGCACTTTGAATCAGATAGCAATGTTCATAGGCCTCTTCGAGGGGGCAACCTCCAGTCAAGAAGCGGTCTGTTACAATAATATCCAAGCTAGGGTTCTCATACCCTTGACTCTTATTTATACTAAAAAGAAGCATCTAGAGGAAGATCCTTCTAGAAGCAGAAGCTTCTATTAGGTCTTCTTACATCCGCCTTATTCTATTTTATTGAAAGGTCTTATTAATATTGACCTTTATTACATCCGAATACATTGATCTACCTATGTGCGGGTTAGGACCTTAACA
>JASDQU010817155.1:37164-48411 GCA_032191745.1 Picea mariana | reverse complement strand
TATGCTCACTAGATGTTCAAACATCTAAGCCATATATTCCCCTATATCTCCAAGGGATCATTGATAAGCATTCCAAAGTATTTGAATATATTCCCAAAGTTCTTACACCCACTCGAAATCATGATAATTCTATTCACCTAATTCTAGGTAGTGTTCCTCCTAACATCGAGCCTTGCATATACCCTCATGCCCAGAAGAGTGAAATTTAGTGTATGGTTGAAGAAATGTTAGAGGATGGAATTATTAGACCTAGCCAAATTTATTACTCTAAATCAGTGGTAATGGTACTCGAGAAAGACGGCTCATGGTGTATGTGTCTAGATTATAGAGATCTCAACAAGATCACTATTAAGGATAATTTTCCCATTCCCGTCATTGATGAATTATTAGATGAACTACATGAAGCAATCTATTTCTCAAAGTTTGATATTTGTTCAGGGTATCATCGGATTAGAATGACAGAAGAAAATATCCTAAAAACAACATTCTGAACTCATGAAGGCCATTATGAATTTTTGGTCATGCATTTTGGCATTACAAATGCACCTTCCACATTCCAAGGGTTGATGAATTCCATTTTCAAGCCCTTCCTTCGAAAATTTGTGTGAGTAATTTTTTATGATATACTAATCTATAGAAAGTCTTGGGAGGATAATGTGCAACATGTTGAAAAGGTGATACAACTACTAAAGGAATAACAACTATATGCCAAACCATCCAAATGTTTCTTTGGGGTGAAGGAGGTAGAGTATATGGGTCATATTGTATCTCATGAAGGTGTCAAGGTAGACCCTGACATGATTAAGGACATGATGGAATGGGCAATTCCCCAAAAATTGAATAATCTTAGAGGTTTTTTGGGTTTGACACGTTACAACTACAAGTTTGTTCAAAAATATGGAAGAGTAGAAACACCTTTAACAACATTAACTAAGAAGGATGCATTTTCATGGACTCTAGAGGCAGCTCAATATTTTGAAGAACTTAAAGAGGCAATGTGAAAAGCTTCTTTCTTGACCACACGAGACTTCAAAAAAACCTTTATTGTGGAATGTGATGCCTTGAGAAATGGCATTGGTGTTGTTATAATGCAATAAGGAAGGCCCCTTTATTTTGAAAGTCATCCACTCAAGGGAAAGGACTTACATAAACCCATTTATGAGAAGGAAATGATGAAAATACTACAGGCATTGAAGAAATGTTTCCCTTACCTAATAGTTAGGCACTTCAAGGTCAAAATAGATCATGATAGTCTTAAATACTTCTTGGAACAAAGACTATCTTCATAAGAACAACAAAAATGGGTGACCAAGATGTTGGGTTATGATTTTGAAATCATATATAAAAAAGGGAAGAAAAATGTTGTGGAAGATGCACTGTCAAGAAAGGATGAAGACGTTGAGGCCTTTTTCAGTGCTATCTTGATCATCCAACATGATTGAATAATAGAAGTGAGGGATGAATGGAAGAATGACAAAAAAATGTGGACTCCCATTCAACGTTTGCAGTTGGATTCTGGTACATCAGATACATTTACATGGAAAAATGATTCAGTATGGTACAAAGATCACTTATTTTTCTGTAAGAACTCCCAACTCAAACAAAAGCTACGATTGGAATTGCACACCTCTCTCGTAGGAGGCCACTTGGGATTTTTTAAAACCTACCATAGGGTCAAGAAGGAATTTTTTTGGGATGGCCTTAAAAATGATGTTCAAAGGTTTGTGGATGAATGTTTGGTTCTCCAACAAAATAAGGTGGAAAAAATTAAGACCCCAAGTCTTTTACAACCATTAGCCATCCCAAGTCAGTGCTGGGAGGATTTTTCCATGGATTTCATCACGGGGTTACCAAAATCTAAAGGAAAGAGTGTCATCATGGTGACTTTTGATAGACTAACCAAGTTCGCACACTTTTGTGCAGTCTCTCATTCTTTCAAATCCAATACAGTTTCCACTACATTCATGGAGATAGTTCAAAAGCTACATCGAAGCCCGAAGATTATTGTCAGTGACAAAGATCCCATCTTCCCTGGACATTTTTGGACATAATTGTTTTATTGTTTGGGTACTCAATTGGTTCATAGCTCATCCTATCATCCTCAATCTGATGGACAAAATGAGATAGTAAACAAATTTATGGAAGGCTACCTTCGATGCTTTGTCTCTGATAAAAAAACACAATGGTTCAAGTTCTTACCCTTGGAAAAATGGTGGTATAAGACTTCCTTTCATACTGGAACAAAAATGACACCATTTATAGCACTCTATGGATAACACCCTCCTTCCATAACTTCTTCTCTAAAATACAAATCTAAGGTTCAAGCAGTGGACGATCATATAGAGCATCAACAACAAGTTCTCCAACTCTTAAAGGAAAACCTGACCATGGCACAAAATTGCATGAAACAACAAGCAAATCAACATCGTAGTGAAAGAAATTTTGAAGTAAGGGATTGGGTATTTTTAAGACTACAACCATAAAAACATATGTCCCTCAAGCAAGCTAAGAAGGATAATAAATTATCACCAAATTACTATGACCCTTATAAGGTGTTTCAAAAGATTGGTACTATGGAATACAAATTGGAGTTTCCTGCATCTTCATGAGTACAACCAGTTTTCGATGCTTCATGCATAAATAAAATTATAGGTGACAATATACCAGTTCAAACTATATTTCTAGAACTTGACGAGGAATTAAAAATCATATTGGATCCTGAAGCTATCATTGACACAAGAATTCACCAACTGAGGAATAGATCCATTTCATAGTATCTCATTAAGTGGAGGAAACTACCTGTTGAAGATTCCACTTGGGAGGATAAGTCTTTTATACAGAAGAATTCAAAATTACTCAAGCATTGCAAAAAACACTTGTCTGAAGGGGAGGGGCATGTTAAGTCCTAAATAGTGGCACATTACCCCTTAATTGGGGCATATTACATTAGTAATGTTATTTTATTTATGTTGACTTGGTTCCATTAGTTGTATTTGTACCTCCTAATCTACTATATATACCAAGGAGACCTTTTCATTTGGAATCGTCTGGTATTTTGAAATTTATGTGGTGTATAAGAAGGTTTCCCCCTTGAAGAGGATTATTATCTGAAATTCTCTCTTTTTCAAGGTGTTGAGTACTTATTCTGAGATTCTTTAATGCTATTTTGATATTTGGTTCTTAACATAGGCTTCCATATGTGTGCATTTTCAGAAGTTGGCCACATCCGTAAATTTGCATTTATGGAAGCATATATCCAACTTATATATATGTTCTTTTTTAAATGTGCATTTACGGATGTGCCCACCTTTTGAATATGCACTTATATGGAATCCTCATTCCATAAATGCGCATTTACAAAAGGAAGCTTCTGTATATGCGCATTTTTGGAAGTTGGCTTCCGTATATGTGCATATATGGAAGTGGCTTTTGCATATGGTAAGCTTCTATAAATTGGTATATCGTTATATATGTACATTTATAGAAGTGCACATATATGCATATACATAAGCCAACTTCTGCAAATGCGTATATGTGTGTTTTTGTATATGCGCATATACATAATCCATCTTCCATAAATATGAATTTATGGAGGTGGTCAACTTGCGCAAATGAACATATACAGACATTTCCTTTAGCAAATGAGCATTTATGGAAGCCAACCTTCATGAATGTGTATCTGCAGAAGGCACCTTCCGTATGTGAACATTTATGGAAGTTGGCTTTCGTATATGCGTGCTTCTGTACATTCACATATATGAAAGTGGATTTCTATATGTTCATCTTCCATAAATCGGTATATCGATATATATATGCATTTACGAAAGAACACATATACGGATATATAGAAGCCCACCTCTGTAAATGTGTATATGTACGCTTATGTATATGCACATATACAAAATCCAACTTTCATAAATGCGCATTTACAAAGTTGGAAAACTTATGTAAATGTGTATATACGGAAGATGCCTTCCACAAATGAGAATTTAGGGAAGCTTATCACTTCCATAATTTCACATATATGGAAGCACGCATATACAAAATCCTCCCTCCATAAATGCACATATATAGAAGCCCCCTTCCATAAATATCAATTTATGGAATTAAACTTTCATAAATGTGCATATATGGAAGTCAACTTATATAAATGTGCATTTACATAAGGTAGCTTTTGTATATGCGCATTTATGGATGTTGGCTTCCATATATGCACATTTACGAAAATGGTTTCTATATATGGTCAATTTCTATAAATTGGTATATCTCTATAAATGTGCATTTATAGAAGCACATATATGGAAGCTAGATGCATTTACGGAAGATGGTTACATTCATAGATGTGGCCAACTTCCATAAATGTGCATATACAGAGGACTTCTTCCGTAAATGCGCATATGAAGAAACCTCCTTCCATAAATTCCCATTTATGGAAGACAACTTTTGTATATGCACATTTACGAAAGCTTCTGTATATGTGTATTTATGGAAGGTTGCTTCTGTATGTGCATATATATAGAACTAGCTTCCATATATGGTCACCTTCTGTAAATCAGTGTATCAGTATGTATGCACATTTAGGGAAGTTCGCATATATGCATATACAAAATCCAACCTCCATAAATCTGCAATCAATAAATCAGTATATATATTGTTAATGTTTAATCCATTATTATAGTTCTTTGCATTTCAATAGATAACAATAGCATAATACAAGATCACTGAGAAATACACAATCACAAGAGACACAACACTTATCCTCAGAAACCCTATAGGGGAAGAAAACCCAAAAAAACTTCCTTATTATAGATAGCCAATACAATGCCAAGAGATAGCTTAAACTAAAACAGAAGATCCTCTCCCAAAGATGCACCACTCTCTCTCCTTCTTCTCTAACTGTAGTTCTGAAACTTGTCTCTCAAATGAGCAAGTGAATTGTGTGTCTAAGTGAGGAGCTAGCCTCCTTATTTATACAAGACTGGCACATGTGAAGTGTCTCTTCATTGGCAGGGCCGACTTCTCCAACTGGGTGGTTATAACCACCTTTATTATATTTCAAGGCCTCTTTAATATCTTCTAGGGCCGACTTCTTATTCTACCTATTACAATTATTTTTTGACCAATCCGCAAAAGGGGATTTGGTCCATTATAATAACTGACATGATCAATCCACAATGGAGATTGATCCAATGAATAATATATCAAATAATAATAAGAATACACTTTGTAGTTACATTATTTTAACACCCCCCCTTAACAAGAATGGTATTCTTCAGTAGCATCATGCGAGAGAGAGAGGCCTTTATCATCAACAACATCAAGTGGGTGAGAGGACAAAATCATCAATATCATCTTGGAACACTGACTAGTGTATCTATAAATCATTGGAAGTTTTCTTCATCGACAACATCGTCATTCTCAAAGGAATGCAATCATCATCTGCATCAATATGTATTAGTGTAAAACCGATACATCATCATCATCATCATAGCACGAGGCTAGTTCATCACAATAATACTAGACTAGATTTTCGTCATAGCTATCTAACCGAAAGCAAAGTTCTAGTCTCATCTCATCGTATTGCTTTACGTCATAGCTGTCAATATGGAAGAAAGATGCTTGTCCTACTTTATCTCACAACCATCAGGTCGGAAGCATGATACTAGACTGGCTATACGTCACAGTTATCCAGTCGGAAGCTCAGTGCTAGTCTCATCTCATCATATTGCTTTATGTCACAACCATCAAGTCGGAATCAAGGTATTCGTCCTGCGTTACGTCACAACCATCAGGCTGGAAGCACGATACTAGACTAGCTTTAAGTCACAACTATCCAGTTGGAAGCATAGTACTAGTCACATCATATCATCTTTCTTTACATCACAACCATCAGGTTGGAAGCAAGGTACTTGTCCTTCTTTACGTCACAACCATTAGGTCAGAAGCATGATACTAGACTGGCTTTACGTCAAAACTATCTAGCTGGAAGCTCAGTGATAGTCACATCACATCATCTTACTTTATGTCACAACCATACGGTCGGAAGCAAGAGATGTTTAATCACAACAACTACTCCCCCTTTCGAGGAAGGTCCTTTCGGACTATACCAAGATTATCTCAAAAGTGCTCAAACTTTATATGAGATAGAGGCTTGGTCAACACATCAACAACTTGTTCATCTCTGCTAATGTACTAGAGCTTTAAGGCTCCTCTCTACACCATGTCATGGATGTAATGATATCGAATCTCTATGTGCTTCGACCTATCGTGGAATACAATATTCTATGTCATCTTTATGCATCTCTGGTTGTCAAATAGGATCCCGATTGCTTCCATCTCTAGGTCAAATAGACCGGTCAGCAACTTTCGAAGCCATATAGCTTCATAGCTGGCAGAACATGCAGCAATGTATTCTGCTTCCGTTGGGCTAAGAGCAATGCTGGATTGCTTCCTACTCTACCACTAGATCATAGTTGATCCCAAACTGAAACAACATCCTGAAGTGCTTTTTCTGTCAAAAACACTTCCTACCCAATATACATCAGTATATCCACTCAATGTGAAATTATGATCTCCATCATAGCTGAGACCACAATCTAATGTACCCTTAAGGTACCTCATCACATGTTTTGGAGCCACAAGGTGAACATGTCTGGGTTCTACCAGAAACTGACTCAAGGTGTTCAAGAAAAAACAAATGTTTGTTCTGGTGTTCGTCAGGTACATCAGATATCCAACAATCTATCTGTATAGGGTGGCATCAGTCAATTCTGACGAAGTTTCGACCATTAGCTTCAGCTTCACTTCCATGGGTGTATTCATGGACTTGCATTCCAACATGTCAAATCTCTTCAGGATTTCGACTGCATACTTCCCTTGGTTAAGGAAGAGCCTCTCTGGACTCTTCCATACCTCAAGACATGAGAAATAATGCATTAGGCCAAGGTCTTTCATCTCAAATTCTGAAGCGAGTCTCTTCTTACATTCGGTGATGAGATTTTCTTCCCCCGTTAAGAATAAGTCATCCACATATAGCAGTAATATTACTAGATCATGGTTCATGACTTTGAAGTAGAGGTTAGAGTCTTCTTTACTCTTGATAAAGCCCAAGATCATCAAGAAATTGTCTATACGACCATACCAAGCTCTAGGAGCTTGCTTCAATCCGTATAAGGCTTTCTTCAATCTGTAGACATGAGACTTTGTATCTTCAACCTCAAACCCTTGAGGTTTCTCTATATACACTTCCTCTTCGATGACAACATTTAGGAAAGTTGTCTTCTTGTCCATCTGGTGCAGCTTCCACTTCATCTTAGTTACAAGAGCTATGATGGTTCTGATCGAAGTGTATCTGACCATAGGAGAAAATGTCTCTTCATAGTCAATGCCTTCCTTTTGAGAAAATCCATGAGAAACAAGTCTTTCTTTATACTTCTCAATACTTCCATCAACAACATGTTTTATTTTGAAGAGCCATTTGGAGGATACCACATCTTTACTCTTTGGTCTAGGAACTATTTCCCATACATTGTTATTTATTATGGATTAGTATTCCTCTATCATGGCATCTGCCCATTCTTTCCTCTAAATGGCTTCTTCAAAGCAAGTAGGATCCTTCTCTAGAAGATCTCACATCAAATACATACAACTGGAGAATGGCTTTGGTCTTTTAACTTGTCTCATGGTTCCTTCGGGAACACCATACTTCTCTCCATCTCGAATAAGCTCTCTAACCCAAGATGGATTTCTTTTATGGAGGATCGTCATATGAGGAGGTTCTTGAACTTCTATCATGTCATGATATTCTAGTAATTCCTCATCATGGGAAGTTACGACTTCCCTCACTTGTTCAGCAACTCTGGGAAGCTCCCTCACTGGTTCAACAGTCCTGGGGATTACGGGTTCCTCTTCATATACTTCTTCAATATAACATCTTCTTGATTTCTTAAGCGTTGCATCTTCATCAAAAGTCACATCCCTGCTAATCTCAATGTGACGGTGACCTAGCATGTAGATTTTGAAGGCCTTGGAGACCTCACAGTATCCCACAAATATTCCCTTCTTTCCTAAAGGTTCGAGCTTGTTTCATCTCTCTTTCGGTATATGAATAAATATTGGGTAGCCAAATATTTTGATATGGCTTACCTCTAGCTTCTTTCCAGTGAACATTTCTTCCGGGGTCTTGAGCCCAAGTGCACCATGGGATAATCAGTTCTGCACATATACAGCTTCCATTGTTGCTTCTACCCATAAGCACATAGGAAGATCTTGATCATGGATCATAGTCTTCACAACTTCCATTATCGTTTTGTTCTTTCATTCAGCTACACTGTTTTGTTGGGGATTATAGGGAGTGGTGAGTTCCCTCTTCATCCCAACATCTTTGCAGAAGTTCACAAACTCTTTCGATGTATATTCTCCTCCATTATCTAACCTAAGTATCTTAATCTTTATTTCAGAAAGATTCTCTATCAAGGCTTTGAATTCCTTGAACTTACTGAACACTTCATCTTTAGATTTCAAAAAGTATATCCAGGTATTATGAGAATAATCATCAATAAATGATACATAATATACATACCCACTAATGGAGGATGATGGAATTGGGCCACATACATCTAAATGAATGATCTCTAGGACTCCTTCTGCTTTGTTGTCTCTTTTTGGAAATGAGTTCTTGATGTTATTCCCTTGTGCACATCCATTGCATACGCCTTCATGGTCACCTTTGAGTTCTGGTAAACCTGTGACCTCTTTGCATATGTATGGTGGTGCCTTGTAGTTGATGTGAGTTAATTTTCTATGCCAAATTTCACATGGATTCTCAATGGTGTGGGTCATGGCAGCTTCTGAGTGACCCTTTAGCTTATACAAGCCACCTTCTTCTTTTCCAATGATGATTTCTTTTTTTAAGGTTTCTCCTTTAGCACATTTCCTTCTGCAACCTTCACTATTGCTTCCTTAGAGTTATTACCTATGACCTAGAACAAGGTCAACAAAACAACAAGCAAGAGTAATATCCTTTTGATAATATAAGGTAATAGCATGAACAATCATCACAGTAGCTCCTTTAGAGCTATCACTTGTAACTTGTCTGAAGCAAAGATTAAAGGTAAGGAATACAATACGAAAATGAGGTCAACACTCTCATAGTGTTGTGATCAAACATTCCTCCATGGCAACCTAGAACTAACACATGATATTCTTCCTAGAGGAGGTGTTAGTTGCATCAGACAAATGATTAAGTTAAGCATTTATCTCTATATGCTCACATGCTATCAAGTATGATACTTTACAAAGACTGTTACCCCAACTATAGTCATCAACTTGTCATGTGTACCTTTGAATCTTATTAACTTTATTAATCAAACCTCAAGCCTTGTCCTCAAGAATGAGTGATTTCTTTTCTTCCGAGTGTCCTTCACTCAAGATGACGAGTGCTTTCTTCAACCTATCTTCTGTACTAAGACAATACGTTATCTTGACATGAGGTTGGGTTAGAGGATAAGCTCTATGATATCAACTTTTAATCCATCTAATACCTTGACTCAGAAAAGGTTAGAATGATGCAACATTGATCAATATAACAAATGGATGCATATTAGAGTAATCACACCTGGGTTGCATCATTCCTATGAGTGTGTTGGATCTTGAGATCCTTTTGGATCTATGGCAAGAGATCCCTTCTCCTGCAAATAATATTTAAAGTTTAACCATTTAAACATATGTGAGTACATACCTCTGATAGCATTTGTAGGTGGTGGCACCATCTGGCAATAGCGGTAATCATTACCAACTCTTTAAAAACTTCAAGGGTGAGTGCAACTAGTAGTACAGCTGCAACTGCAACTGGTACTGCAACTACAATTGTTTCTGAGACTGCAACTGCAACTATAACTTAGGGTTTTATGAGGAAACCCTAATTTTTCAAACTTCAAATTTTGAAATTCTGATCTAAGGGATAGATGTGCGGAGCTGAGGCGTGTAAGATGGTGCAGTCAGATTTCTGAAAATCCAAATTTTACCCACTCAAACTTGATCTGCGGATTTCTAGACTAGTGCTTCTGGTTTGCTGGTACTTCTAGTACTCTGGTACCTCTGGTACTTCTGGTACTCTATTTTTCTGGTACTTTTTGAAACTAGGGTCTCACTTTCAGAGAGATCTAGCCACTGAAAAGGTGCGTTGAATGTGCCAAAATGATCCTTGGGAGAGGGCGCACTTTTCTAGATGGTTTTAGGGATGAAATACCTCACCAACAAAAAACCCTAATTTTCATGTACGGTAACAGTGACGTTTTTCACTTTTCTCTTGTGAAAGATGCTCTCTTTAGCTTGGATTTGATACCATGTCAATGTTTAAGCCATTATTATAGTTCTTTTCATTTCAATAGATAACGATAGCATAGTACAAGATCATTGAGAAATAGACAATCACAAGAGACACAACATTTATCCTAGGAAACCCTCTAGGGGAAGAAAACCTAGCAAAAATTCCTTATTATAGATAACCATTACAATGCCAAGAGATAGCTCAAACTAAAACAGAAGATCCTCTCCCAAATATGTGCCACTCTCTCTCCTTCTTCTCTAACTGTAGTTCTGAAACTTGTCCCTCAAATGAGCAAGTGAGTTGTGTGTTTAAGTGAGGCGCTAGCCTCCTTATTTATACAAGACTGGCATGTGTGAAGTGTCTCTTCACTGGTAGGGCCGACTTCTCCAACTGGGTGGTTATAACCACCTTTATTATATTTCGGGGCCTCTTTAATATCTTCTAGGGATGAATTCTTATTCTACCTATTACAATTATCTTTTGACCAATCCTCAAAAGGGGATTTGGTCCTTTATAATGATCGACATGATCAATCCACAATGGAGATTGATCCAATGAATAATATATGAAATAATAATAAGAATACACTTTGTAGTTACATTATTTTAACACACACACACACACACACACACACACACACATATATGAAAGATGGCCACATTTGGGTCTAGGGAATGGTCATGGTCTAAGTCTAGCTCAATTTCTATGTCGTATTGTTCTAGGTCATGGTATAACTCTAGATCTATCTCTATGTCTAGGTATAGGTCTATCTCTAGGTCACGGTCTAGCTCTAGCTCTAGGTATATGAGAGATGGTAGATGTAGGAAAGAGAGAGGATGCATAGTGAGAGGGAGGGGGAGAGAGGGAGAGAGGAGGGCGCTAGAGAGAGAGTGTGTGAGAGTACATATAGATAAGTG
>JASDQU010817155.1:0-30968 GCA_032191745.1 Picea mariana | reverse complement strand
CCTTTTTATATTATAACATAAAAAACTTACATTAACAAATCCTTTATGATGTCCCTGAATGGATATGGATTTAATGCGTGTATTGTTCACTTCAATGCCATTCTATGTTGTAAAATAAATACTTGTTCATCATTGTCCAGCACCCAGATTTTACTTTTACCATATAGTTTTATTAAACTTTGGTTAATCGTATAGTTTTATTAAACTTTGGTTAATCGCTCAGGTTGAGAAATTACAAAAAAATTGATATTGGGGCCTTTTTACGGTAGTTGTATAACAGTTTTTCACATGAATGCCACAAGTTGAAATTTTCTGTTGGATTTGTAGATTCAAATTGATAAAGATTGTATAATCTGAAAAATTGCTATGGAATACTAAATTTCAAGTGGTAAAGATGTTATAATCTGGCTGCTCAATCATTTTAGAAGTGCCTATTATTTAAATGCGTATTATTTAAATTCATCAGTGATACGCAAAGTTTAAAAAACTAATTGCATAACGTTAACTAGTTGTGAAACTCACTCTACTATTTTTTTAACTCTAAGTGATCGTATGTTAGTGTTGAGGTGATTTCCGTCACTCATTTCATGTGAGTTTTAAAACGCATCCAATCTCGAGCTTCACACGCGACATTACATAGAGTCTTTTACTAGGTTACAGTTACTGCAATAGCTGGATTTTTATATAGATTCATTCTCATGGTATTTACGATCAATAACCCAAAAGCCACTGGCTTTTGGATATCTTTTCTTGTTTGGTGGGATGGTCAAATCTTAGTTTTAATGAAAAATTGTAGAATATTTTCTATTTTTTCAATCAATATCCCTTTTTCTCTCCTGCAATTATTTGTTGTAAAATAATAAAATAAAATAAATAATCTTTTTAAATGAGAACCGTTCTTCCATCTAATGTAATTATTTGGTATAATTTTATTTTACAAATTAAATATGATGATTCAAGATTAAATCGATAAATTGTGAATACCAACCAAAACTTATAATGGTCATGCTCCATGGAAGAATGGATGGGAAGCCTGCTGACAGAGCCTTTTGTGAAGCTTTTTGAGAAGCCTGCTGATAGAGCCTTTTGAGAAGCTTTTTGACAAAGTCTTAAAGACTGTGCAGCTGGATACTGCTTCTCCAATTTTTTAATCAACTGTCATATAAAACTCTTATTCATATATGTTTTTTTGTTTTCATTGAAACTATAATGATAGAGTCTTAAACACTGTTGGATATTAAAGACTGCAGCAAATTGGATATTTCTTATCCCTTTTCCTAATCAATAATCATATAAAATCCTTATCCACACATGCTTTTTTTGTTTTTATTGAAATCAAAACCATAAAGCTTTTCCTAATTAATAGTCATATAAAATCCTTATCCACACATGTTTTTTAGTTTTCATTGAAACCATAACGAGAGGAAAAATCATTTTCATGTTTAGACACACCAAAGAAAAAATCAAGAATGAGTGCCAACACACTAGAGTTGAATAAGAATCTTACTCTACCATTTATCGTATGTGAATGTGGATTTTCCTCCACCATGTATAGGAGGCGAGATAGGATTTGGCACCGACACATAAAGGTTACACATGGAATGTAATGGTTGGGTTTTAAGATAATGGCACAAACCCCCTTCCCTCCAAAGGGATGCTTGACCTCCCGGTCAATGGATCTTCAATTCTTCGAGATGGAGCAACTCTTCAAGTCCCTGCTGGAACCCTCAAGGAATGAAATCCACAGGTCCTCACAAAACTCCACCTGCACGAACTGGCTTCGGGGGCGAGCTTCCTCTCACGTGACCACCGGCTGTGACCATGAGCCTACTCAAAGGTGCTTTGCAACTACGGACTTCGGGTGTTTGGACGTAAGCGACTCTCAATTCTCTCGATTCCCGAATTGGCGGATTTAAAATCCAACCGACACTAGCTTCTCTTCACTAAACTCCTCCAATGTGACCTCGGCTATGACCTGGGGCCCGACTTCTGAGCCCTTCGAGACTTCGCTCTTCGCGTCTTTTGACTTTGTAAATTCAACGCTCCCATGTGTTCTTCCTCTTTTTTTTCAGAGTGTATGAATCTCTGCCACGTGCTCTTCTGGATCTAACGGTCCAGAATCACTCTACACTTCGCTCTTTGCGAAGTTTGAGCTATTCTCCTTGCAAATCTTCTGAATTCTGAATTCTCGAACTCTCAGATCTACTTCCACCTGTCTCCCTGAATGATGGATGGTTCTGATAGGATTAAAAAATTTGGGACTTCGTGAGTCCGCTCTCCTATGCACTTTCAAAAGATTTGAGTCTCGTACACTTACCTCTAGATCCAACGGTTGTTGGTCCATGTGCTTAGATCTGAGGGATGGGATGTGTTCATCTCCTCTACACGCTCCTCCTGTCTGGACGTGAGATTCAATGACCCAGATCTCTTCCTGTGCAGTTGATATGACGACAGTTGTTGCTCCTCCTCCTAAGCTTTTAATTTCTCTCGAATTGGGAAAATTCGTAAGTGTCAAAGGCTGCGTCCTTTGATCTTTCTCCTACGAGCCCGACTACTCTGGGTCTCACTTGCACTCTTGAAAATGCAATTCCTTCTGAGATTTTCAATTGACTAAGTTTCCTAAGGGATTCTAACCTTTTCTTCCTCCAAAGGAATCCTTGCGCCCTCTTTGTGACCCAACATTCTTCTGAGCTTTCCAACTTGAACCGATTGCTTCTATGCGAACTCCTTGTACTTGAATGGCCTTTATATGGTTCTCTTTCAACACTTCGTCTGAGTGTTGGCCTGGTTCACTCCCTGCATAGGTATTCCTCTAGAGTATTCAACAACTTTGTGAGTGTCCTCCCCTTGAAACTTCTCTTCTCTCTAAACTCAAAACAAAGTTTTTTTGTGCACTCCTTGCACCTTCTCAATTCCCTCATGGCATAGCTCTACAGAGTATTCATCAATTATGTCCTCTTCTCTATGCCTTCTATTAACAATCTTTCCTCTAGAGTATTTCGTAACTCTGAGAATCTTCTTCAGTCTGTAAATATTCTGGTGTGCTCTCCTCGCACGTTCTCTCATGAACTCAAAGAAGAGTTCAGATACGCACTCCTTGCATTGGCTCATAGGGTTTTCACACTCTGTCGCGCCCTCCTTGCACTTAGCCTAAAGAACCTAGAACAATTCCAACAAACTCTCAAAGATAGTAGAATCTATCTTCACCCTGTAGATGGAAATGATTCATACACATCTACAACATAAAATCATACAGATAACATTCATTCATAAACATATAAACACAGAGAATCATAGGTAGGAAAAACTATTTTTTGTATTATCTCTAAATGTCTATACAGATGTTTACAAAGACTAGATTGCAACAACGTCTCAATTCTCTCTTCCTCCTCCTCTATTATTCCTATCTATCCTTACCTGTTCTAATGAAATCAGATGCAAAGATATTTATCAAAAGAGGGGCTCCTCAAGATCTCCCTCCAAGCTACCTAACTCTCATTAATGACATTGAATTACATTCAATGGCCATCTAGTATGAATCGGATCTAGATCTCATCATCCTGTTAGCCATTAAATGTGACCTAATCTCCTCTCTGCTCAAAGGCATGAATCACTTCTACCATGTCTTACAACATTTAATTGCATTTAATACAAATTAAAATTTGAAAATGAGGGGAAAATGAGAGGGTTGGCTCCTCTCACCTCCTTGAATGTGCTTGAATGTGTTGTCTAGCTAGCACATTGTTGAGGTGGAGAGATTCTCATGCATCATACTCCACCACTGTGAAAAATTCATGAGATCTTGCTCATGAGCTTCCCAGCTCTGTTGAAATCCTCTTGGATCCCAAACTTCTCCTTGGAGTTGTCCTCCTGCTCCTCTGTTATAATGTTGTTGATGCTTCTTCTTCTTCTTCTTCTTCTTCTTCTTCTTCTTCCCTGCTGCTATGGCAGGTTCTCCTCTGTTCAACTTCCCCTCACTGACTTCTTCTTGCGCTGACCTCAACATCAACCTCATGATCTCCTCAATCACCTCGTCCAACTATTTTTTTGGTTGGATCTTCTTATCCAGTCTGCTCTATTGCACTATCTCCTTATTGATGGGTAGATCATATTGATCCCCCTTTCTATCTTATCCATCTTCTGTGGCCTTAAATTTCCACCCTGCTATAGAATCTATTTCTACAGTCTCATCACTGATTTGTTGCTCAACTATCTCCTCCGATAGTTTGCCTTCTATCAACTCTCCTGCTGGAATATTTCTAGCTTCCTCCAGCTGCTCCTTGGGTTGGTATGCTCCTCCACTTATTTCCAACTTAACCTATTGTATTTGATGACTTTTTATGATCACCCTTATCTCTAGGGATTCCAAATATTCATACAGATCAATAAAATCCATGTTGTCTTCTTCCTCTTCTGTTGCAGGCTTCAGTGTTGGAGTCATCTCCTCTTCAACTTACTGGTTGAAAATTTTGAGCAATTCTACTGAATTGTCTTCTCCTTCTGTTGGGGAAAACATTAGTGTCTTCTCCTTATCCTCCTACTCTTTTATTGTCTCTGTTGGATTTCCTTTTCCTGCTGCATCTGTAACACACATGCCAACCTCATTTTGGCTTCTTGGCAAGAATAATTTCATTCCTCCAATGACCAAAACACTCCTCTAATCCTCCTCTTTTGTGATGGAAGTATTTAACTTCTCATCATCTTCATTCACATGGTCTGAAACTCCACATGAACTTTCTCCTATAAGCACTCCTTACTGATATGAACTCACTTTTGAGCTCTTGAGACTTTTACACAGTCTCTTTCTACTTCCCTTGCTCACCTAGAAAATTGGGATTTATCTCCTGCTCACCTAGAAAATTGGGATTTCTCTCCTGCCCACCTGACAGTCTATGTGATCAACTGATCCCATCTCATTTCCCCCCTGTCCATATGAATTTCCACTTCTGTCCTCCTGACATTATATGATATTCTCAAATGATCTCATCTCATTTCCCACCTGGAAAATTGAAAATCCATCTCTTCCTTCCTGGCAGTTTATGAGACCCTTAACTAATCTCCCTTCCTCATCATTGAGGGTTTCTCCAACTTCTGTCTCACAAATGAAAACCAACTCCTCCTCTGTGTCACTAAGGTTTTCAGCATGCCTCAGCCACCTTTTCAACATTTGTTGTTGCCTTCTCACCAACAACTTTTGAACAAGCCCTTTTTCCTTCATGTTCAGAGTCCATTTGTACCTATAGTGTACCTTTGCCTCCTTCAGCATCTATAATGTCAGTTGTTCCATTTTTTATCTTATCTCAATGAGCTCCAGATCCATCTCTAGCTTTCTTTTATTCTTGTGGCCTTCTCTCCAACCACGTTCATGGCCTTCAGTAGTCATATTCCTCTTACCTCATCCCACTTGGTTGTCTACCATTTGTTGCATGCCTTTCAAAAATCTTTCCCATAGAGAATCAGTACTCTGTCTTCACCTTCACCTTCTTTTCCTACTATCTACAGACAAATTCTAAGCTTCTGGTACCATTTGATGTTACCATATTACCTCCTTCATCTCTTTCGCCTGAAATCTATAGACAAAAATTGTTCTCTGATACAACCCCTGGCGTGAACCCCCTTCCCTCCAAAGGGATACTTGACCTCTCGGTCAATGGATCTTCAATTCTCTGAGATCGAGAAGCTCTTTGGGTCCTTGTTGGAACCCTCAAGGAATGAAATCCACAGGTCCTCACAAAACTCCACCTGCACGAACTGGCTTCAGGCGCGAGCTTCCTCTCACATTACCATCGGTTGTGACTAGGTGCCTACTCAAAGGCGCTTCACAAATATGGACTTCAGGTGTTTGGACATGAGCCACTCCCAATTCTCCCGATTCTTGAATTGGAGGATTTAAAATCCAACTAGCGCTAGCTCCTCTTCTCTAGAATCCTCCAATGTGACCTCGGTTGTGACTTGGGGCTTGACTTATGAGTGCTTCAAGACTTCACTCTTCGCGTATTCTGACTTTGTAAAGTCAACGCTCCCTTGTGTTCTTCCTCTTTTTTTTAGAGTGTATGAATCTCTGCCACGTGCTCTTCTGTATCTAATGGTCTAGAATCACTGCAACTTCACTGTTCGCAAAGTTTGAGATATTCTCCTTGAAAATCTTCCAAAGTATGAATTCTCTAACCCTTGGATCTACTTCCACCTATCTCCTTCAATGATGGACGATTCTGATAGGATATGAAACTTTGGGACTTCATGAGTCCGTTTTCTTATGCACTTTCAAAAGATTTGATTCTCGTGCACTTACCTATGCATCCAATGGTTGTTGGTCCATGCACTCAGATATGATGGATGGGATCTATTCCTCTCCTCTGCGCACTCCTCATGTTTGGACGTTAGATTCAATGACCCAGATATCTTCCTCTAAAGCTAATCTAATGGTAGTTGTTTCACTGCCTCTTGAGATTTTAATTTCTCTAAAATTGGGAAAATTTGTAAGTGTCAAAGGTTGCGACCTTTGATCTTTCTCCTGGGAGCCCGACTACTCTGGGTCTCGCTTGCGCTCTTGAAAACGCTATTCCTATTTTTGATTTTCTCAGTTTCCTAAGGGATTCTACCCTTTTCTTCCTCCAAATGAATCCTTGAGCCCTCTTGGCAAACGAACATTCTTCTGATCTTTTGAACTTGAAACGATTGCTTCTGCATGCACTCCTTGTGCTTCATTGGCCTCTAGATGGTTGTATTTCAACACTTCATCTGAGTGTTGTCCTGGTGAACTCCCTGCATAGGTCTTCCTCCAGAGTATTCAAAAACTCTATGAGTGTCCTCCCCTTGACACTTCTCTTCTCTTTGAACTCTAAAAAGAGTTCTTTTGTGAACTCCTTGCACCTTCTCAATGTCATCCTGGAAGAGATCTACAAAATCTTTAGCAATTTTGTTCTCTGCTCTGTGCAATTTTGTTATAGGACTTTCCTCAACTCTCGATACACCAATAAGAGATATGACTTTATCATTGTTACACCAGCACGAGATTTCCATTCCTTTCCAACACAAGACATGTCAATAGAGAATCCACTTTCAGTCTTGACACACCATGTGTTGGAGCTCCTCACACATTTTTTCCACTAATATTCAACTGAATTTTGGCCATAATGTTTGACTTAGATACTCATTTTTCATGTGCGTGATACCATTGGAAAATTCTCTACAATCTCTACAACTTCACGGTTATAGGTTTAATGAGATTCCACACCAATTTTTCACACATTTCAGGATTGAACACTAGCACATTTCCAATAGCCTAGAATCTCAAATAATGTAGTACTTCAATCAAGTTCAAAAGGAACAAGAACTAAAATTAGGAAAACATATTAAAAACTCTCACATGGATAACTTTTTGGTTCTATATTTTTAAGTGCATAGTTTTTAAAGTATATTTTGATATTGTACTCTAGCAACTCATCTATCTTGTGTTGAATGGTGATAGGTACCAACATTGGAGGAATATCATACTCAGAAACCTTAATACATAGTTAAGGGGTAATCTACAAAGACACAATTGTTATACATCACGATGAGGATAATATTGATGTTCTTCAGGGAATATTGTTTTGAATCTGTGGACATAGGACTATAAAGAAAAATTTAAATGATAGATTATTTTGGGTTTGTAGTTATTTACTCATATTTTTTTCTTTGCTCTGTGTTAAATATTTCTGGAGCCATTAATAGGAGCATGTTTGGTTCTATGTTTTCTTTCTGGTTACTATTTTTTCCAGACACATGCATCTTATATTAGTTTCATTTAATTCCTTAATTTAGGAATCATCACCATTGGATCGGGTTGCAACCAGTAAACCTCAAACCAGAAATGGTTGTCAAGATAGAATCTAGATGGGTTCCCTATTATGAATGGTGTGAGGTCCAATTGGTATTTCTCATTGGGGGTAACCCTGTTGTTGAAAAAGGTCACACATGTTGTGTCAATAGAATTGGCACTAGAAGGAGGGTGAGATGAAATACGTTCCCATGTGGAGTTATTTCAATTAAATTGTTTTAATCCTCCCATGGATCCTCTCCATATCTTTGTATGGAATGACTCTTTGAGTCTTCTGATACCCATCGAGAGAATATTAGTCAAGAAAAATAATCTATTTTCAAACTTCAAGGTCAGTGGTGAAGGGCATGTCTCTACATTCATGCATCTCAATGAATCTATCATTGCACAACAAAATCTCAAAATTGTTCGACAAAATGAAATTTATCAATTATTTATCCTCACATTAGAAGGACGTATTAGATATGTGTTTAGGATATTACGAGTGAAATCAATACATGTATGGAGACAAATCATGGACATATTTATAACTTCTCATGTAGATTATGATTATGATGAACTCTTTAAGGAACTTGAAGAAATCCATAGGATTAGAAATACTCTGCAATCTAGTTCTGAAGAGAAATTTGAAGAAAATGTTTCAAAATATGATTCCAAATCCATATTGAATGAAGAATCAATTTGTGAAACTTTTGTAGGTTTGAATCATAATTTAACACTGAAAAATATAATGACTAAATATTTCAAGGAAAATCATGATCTATAAATGGATACCAAAGAATATGTTATTTCTAGTCAACACTCTATCACAACTATGGGGAAATATTCACCCAAAGTCTCAAACACCTTATACCCAAAGTGAGAAAAAATTGGTGTCTCCCCTTTAGAGATTCATGAATATACTTTAGTCTGTAACAGATCTCTCACTGAGGAATCCATTCATTTTTAGAATATGCATATGTATTTTCTCTTTATATAGATATGTTTGATAATGATTAACTACATGAGATTCCACTTGTTTATCATGCAATAAAATACTTACATTTTTGGTGCAAACCCCCCTCCTCTCCAAGGGGATGCGCGACCTCTGGGTCTAGGATCTTCTCAAGACTGACCTAAAAACAGTCTTCGATTCCTTACTGGAACCTCTAAGAAAAAAATCCACAGGTATTTTGTGAAAATTCTACCCACGTGAACAAGCACTAGGCACAAAATCTTCTCCACATGACCACGCCTTGTGACCACGCGCCTAACCCCAAAAGGTGTTTCACGATTTCACGTGTCGAGTAATCTATGTGAGTCAAACGTTGACTCTCCAACCCTTGAACTCCTGACAAGGGTCTAGAAATAACTATCTCCTCTCTTATCCTTCCACCATATGACCTCCAGTGATGACCCGAGCCTCAACTCTCAAGTGTGTCGGGATTTCGCGAATTTCACTCTGCTTCTTCCAAATCTTGTAGTTTGTGAAATTTTGTTAATTCCTCGTGGCTAACCATTGCGCTACTTCTCTGAGATATAACTTCTTGAAAGAGTTCAGCTTCTCCTAAATGGATCTAAACCTTCGATCCTATTCAGTCTTCAAATTTCCTTTCTGAATAATTTCTCCCGCTCAATCCTCCATACTTGTTCTTCCTTAGAACTTTCAATTTCTGTGCTCCACCTTTGGATGCTTCAACTCTTCAAGGCTTAGAAATTCTTCTAATTATTTCTTCTCAAAGTTTATAACCACTACTCCTCCTGATCTTCTGACAAATGAAATATAAACCTCTACCTTGGAGCATGCCTTCACTCTGCGTCTTCTTCAAAATACTTTATGATGCCTTCCTGGCATACTCTACGCTCAACTTCCTGATATTTCAAACTTAAGCTAAGTTTTCTTCTACGTTTACTTCTTACACTCAATATGCATACTCTGCATACAAAATTATCCCCGCTATATTTTCTGAGCTTCGAGTCGAAAAAGACTTCCTCACATGCACTCCTTGCATAACTTACAGAAGAGAAAAAATTGAAACTCATTAAATTATTCATTCACTGACCATAAACATCATACATTCACAGAATACACAATTAATAGTCAAAATAGTATCAACACTGTACAATTTTGGTCAATTTTCTCTATTCTATTCATTTCAAATAGAAAAGCATAAATACAATCGTTATCTCCTACAACCATTACAATGAAAACTTGTCTAAGGACTCAGAGACTCTCGACTCTTCTTCCTCCTATCTAAATCCTATTTCATTATTTTCAAGTGGTTACCTACTCAATTAAATGTAGCCTAATGACTAATATGGGCAATTATCCTACACCTATAATACATTACAGTAGTGTAAAGGATTTACAATTGTTTGGTCCCTTCAAACGGTGGCCCGACTTGATAGACAACTAAATTAATTAACGATAAAATAAAAAATCTCCACACTGCTACCAAGGTAGTTGAAGGTCAGTTTGGCTCCTTCGATGCGTTGAGGTGTCAAATTCAATTCCACATCCACCTTTCTAGATTTGATAGTGATGCTCCTGCATCATACTCCTCTAGCCAAAATATTCATGGACTCCTGTCCATGAGCTCTCGCATTGTTTTTCCATGCTTCAAAATATCAGGTTCAATTACCCATCTTGAATCTTCTACTGGGTGATCTTTCCAATTTACCAAATATTCAGGATACATCTTCCTTCTAGGTTTCCTTCCAACTCTCTGTTCTAAAATTTTCTCCATCTGATGCTTTTCTACTGTAGGCATCTGTTATTCCCACTGAATCTCTTCCTAATCATCCAATTCTTCTGTGCCATTTTTGTTATAAGGATATAAATCTACAACATTGAATATCAGTGATATCCGAACATTGTACAACAACTCTATCTCATAAGCATTTTCTACAAATTTTCTAGGTATCTTTCATGGTCCTATATTTTTCATCTTCAATTTAGTATATGTTCCTCTCGGAAACCTTTCCTTCTTCAAATGAGCTAAAAATTCATCTCCTAATTCAAATTGAACATTCCTTCCTTTCTGATAAACTCTATCCTTATAATTTTGATTACTATCATGTATCTTCCTGCTAACTTGATCACGAAGTCTTTGCATTTATGTAGAAAAATATTCTACTCCAGCGCTCCTGAATTCAATTCTCTCAATTCTACAAAACCCTCTCGGTTGTCTTCCATATACTATCTCGAATAGACCTTTCCCAGTACTTCTATTAACTGAATTGTTAAATGCAAATTTTGTCTATGCCAGAATCCGATCCCACTGACGACCTTGTTCAGTGACTAAACTCCTTAAGAAATTTCCCAGACTCCTATTCACCACTTCAGTCTATCCGTCTGTCTATGGGTGATATGTTGAACTAAGAGATAATTTAGTTCCCATTCTCTTCCATAGAGTCCTCCAAAAGTGTCCCACAAACTTAGTGTCCATGTCTAAAACTATGCTTCTGGGGAATCCATGTAATCTCACAACTTCTCTGAAAAACAAATTGCCTATGTGTGTAGCATCATTTGTTTTCTGGCATGGTATGAAATGTGTCATGTTAGAAAGTCTATCGACCACAAAAAATATGGAATCACTTCCCTTTCGTGTTCTAGGTAATCCCAATACAAAGTCCATACTAATTGCATCCCAGCACCTTTCTAGAATAACAAATGGTCGATACAACCTAGTGTTCTATCTCTTCCCTTTTGTGTGTTGACAAATTTTACATCACTCTACAAATTTATTCACATCTGCCCTCATACCTAGCCAATAATACAAACTACTCTGTCATGAAAATGTTTTGTCATGACCACTATGTTTTTATTTCAACAAATTATCTCTCATTGAACATCTTGGTATGCACAATTGGCTGCCTTTAAACAACAATCCATCCTGGATCAAAGATTCTAACCATGAGTGGTTATCCCTCAACAAAGGATTTTCATATGCTTTGTAAGCCTCCTTAAAATATGGATCTTCTTGATACATTTCCTTAAGGTGCTCAAACCCTAAGGTATTCACTTGAAATCCCTGTACAACCAAACTTCTCTTGCTCAAAATGCCTGCAACTTTATTAGCACTTCCAGAAATATGTTTAATGACAAAAGTAAAATTCTGCATAAATTCTACCCACTTAGCATGTCTCCGATTCAACTTCTCTTGCCTAGTAATAAGTTGTAAAGCTTTATTATCACTATAAAAGACAAACTCTTTTGGAATTAAATAATGCCTCCATTTTTTCAAAGCTTGAATCACTGCATAAAAATCCTTGTCATATGTAGAATATTTCTCCTCAGCATCAGTCAAATTCTCACTGAAATAAGCAATTGGTGTATTATCTTGACTCAAAACTTCTCCAATTGCTATTCCACTTGCATCACACCTCACCTGAAATGTCTTTCCAAAATATGGTAAAACCAGAACTGGTTTCTATGTTATCTTCTTTTTCAACAATCTGAAGCTTTTCTCAGCCTTCTCTATCCAATTAAAATACTTATGTTTCTTCTTCACAGTGTCCATCCTAGATGCACATATGCCACAACAAATTCTGATAAACTTTCTATAAAAACTTGCTAAACCATGGAACTTCTCACCTGAAATATGCTCCTGGGTGACGACCATTCTTTGATTGCTCTCACTTTTACCGGATCCATGTTCAATTCATTTGAAGAGATCACAAAACCCATATATATGAGCTTTGTCTTCATCAAATAACTTTTCTTCATTTTTATTAACAACTTTTCTTGCTGCAATCTCCTCATCACTAATGTCAAGTGCTTTAAATGTTCTTCCTTTGTTTTGCTGAAAACTAATATATCATCTAGATATACAATGAAAAATTTACCTATGAAGTCCTTCAGTACTTCATTCATCAACTCATAAATGTACTTAGAGAATTTGTCAATCCAAATGGCATGACTAGCCATTCAAGAAAACCTTCATTTTTCTTGAATGTTGTTTTCCATTCATCTCCCTCTCTCATTCTTATCTGATGATATCCACTCTTCAAGTCTATTTTTGAAAAACAGCTTGCTCCACTCAAGAAATCCATCAGGTCATCCATCCTGGGTAAATGAAATATATACCTGATGGTGATCTTGTTGGTAGCTCTAGAATCTATACACATTCTCCATCCTCCATCCTTTTTTGGACTCAATATAGTTGGCACTGCACATGGGCTTAGACTTTCCTTGACTAAACCTTTATCCAACAACTCTTGAACTTTCTTCTTAACTTCTTCATTCTCTCGAGGTATCAACCTATACGCTACTTTATTTGGCAAACTAGCTCCTGTAATCAAGTCAATATGGTGGCTAATGCTCCTAACAGGTGGTAATGAATGAGGCAACTCATCCACTACTATGTCAGCAAAGTTCTCCAACAATTCTTGGATTTCTTCAGGTAAATCATCCACCAAAGTATTGGTAAGGATAACTCTTGGCTTCCTTACTACAAAAAATTGCATTTCTTGATCTTTCTTGATCTCCTTCAAGAGTTCCTTCCCACTCATGAGAAGTGTCCCTGTGTTGGCTTCTTCCTTTTATTTCTTATCTTCTATTGGAAGCAACATATGAGTTCTACCATTCTTTTCGAGAGTATAAGTATTTTTTCTCCCATCATGAATAACATTCCTATCAAACTTCCATGGTCTCCCCAGCAAAATATGAAAAACATCCATGGGAATCACATCACAGAGAATCTCATCTTTATAGCCTCCTATTTTAAATTCAACTTTCCATTGTTGACTTACCATTACTTGATGTCCTTTCTGCAACCACGGTACTTTGTATGGACTTGGGTGTGCATTTGTCTCCATCTCTAGCTTCTCCACCATTTCTGTAAATACTAAATTATCAGTACTCCCATTGTCTATAATCATCTTACAAACTTTGTCTTTTGTCTTACAAGAAGTCCTGAAAAACCTTGTTTGTTGAACTGGGTCTTTTGTTTCTTTTTCTGGCTTTAGAAGAACTTTCCTCATCATAATATTTTGTCCTCCTTCTGTTGCCTCTTCTTCCACATTCTTCTGAGCTTTAGAAATGCGTGCTTGTCCTCCTCCTTCTCTCTACTTCTCGGGACATTCCCAATACATATGCCATGTCTTTCCATAGGCATAACATTTAACTCCACCTCCTCTACTTCTTCCTCTTCCTCGAGGAAAAAAAATTCTCCCACCAAACGATCTTCTTTGTGAAATTCCTCCGCTTTCAAAACGAACATATGATTTCTCATTCTCACCCTTAGATTTCAGTGCCTTATCATAGACAACTCCCTTACCTCTATTTAAGCCTTTGCTTCTGTTCCATTGAATCTAGTTTCTGGCCAACTTCACTTATGCCTTCAGTGAAATCTGATAAGCATCTTCCACTGTCCTCATAGTCATCATGTTGATTTCATCCTGAATTTCATACCTCAAGCCATTTATATACCTGGAAACTTTTTCATCATCCTTATCTCTTTGTCCAGTCCTAATATTCATCCTACAAAATTCTCTTGTATACTCTTTCACTGTCATACCCCTCTGTCTCAGGTTCTACAATTTTTTGACCAACTCTATCTGGTAATCCCTAGGTATGAATTTAGCCTTCAGTTTGGCTACCATCCTATCCCAATTCTTTATCTTTTGTTTGAATTTACTCCTCCTTTCTTCCTGCAGTTCATCCCACCACAATGTTGCATGTCCCTTTAATCTAGTGACAACATGTCTCACCTTCCTTCCTTTTTCGACATCTTCATAGTCTAAATACTTGTCCATGGACCATATTCAGTCAAATATCTCTTCAACATCTAAATTACCTTCTTACATTGGGACGTCTATTTTTTCTCTAGCTCCCAACTTCATAACAGCCTTTAAGAAGCATTCGTTGCCTGCATATTCCCCTATAGCTTCTTCAACTTCTATTTCTTCACTCTCTACATCAGTAATGTCTCCAGTGGCATATGTTCTCCTTGGCATTGCTTCCATCACTTCCAACCTTGAGCGAAGTTCTCTCACTTCTCTTCCTACAACACGGTTTGCTATAGGTGGTCCTATGCGTACCATCGATGTCATCACTTCAATTGTTTCCAACACACTGAGTTGAACTTCAAATATTTTTCAGGCTTTGATACCACTTGGTGCAAACCCCCCTCCTTTCCAAGGGGTTGCGCGACCTCCCGGTCTAGGATATTCTCAATACTGACCTGAAAACAATCTTCGATTCCTTGTTGGAACCTCTAAAAAACAAATCCACATATATTTTGTAAAACTTCCTCCTACGTGAACAAGCGCTAGGCGAAAAATCTTCTCCACGTGACCACGCCTTATGACCACATGCCTAACCCCAAAAGGTGTTTCACGATTTCACATTTCAGGTAATCGTATGTGAGTCAAACCCTGACTCTTCAACCTCCAAACTCCCGATAGGGGCCTAGCACTAACTATCTCCTCTCTTATCCTTCCGTCATATGAGCTCCATTCATGACCCAGGGCTCAACTCTCAAGTGTGTCGGGATTTCACGTTTTGGGATTCCGTGAATTTCACTCTGCTTCTTCCAAATATTTTGGTTTGCGAAATTTCGATAAATCATCGCGGCTAACCAGTGTGCTAATTCTCCTAGATCTAACAGCTTGAAATATTTTGGATTTTCTTGAATGGATCTGAACCTTTGATCCTATTCAGTCTTCAAATTTCCTTTCTAAAGAATTTCTCCTGCTCAATCCTCCGTACTTGTTATTCCTTCGAACTTTCAATTTCTGCGCTCCACCTTTGGACGCTTCAACTCTTCAGGACTTATAAATTCTTGTAATTATTTCTTCTCAAAGATTAGAACCACTACTCCTCTCGAGCTTCTGACAAATGAAATCTAAACCTCTACCTTGGCGCATGCCTGCATTGTGCATCTTCTTCAAAAGACTTTATGATGCCTTCCTTTCATACTCTACGCTCAACTTCGCGATCTTTCAAAATTAAGCTAAGTTTTCTTCTATGGGTACTTCTTTCACTCAATATGCATACTCTGCATACAAAAACCTCCCCGCTATCTCTTCTAAGCTTCGAGTCGAAAAATACTTCCTCACATGCACTCCTTGCATAACTTATAGAAGAGAAACAATTGAAACTCATTCAATTATTCATTCACTCACCATAAACATCATACATTCAGAGAATACACAATTAATAGTCAAATAGTATCAACATTGTACAGTTTTGGTCAATTTTCTCTATTCTATTCATTTCAAAGAGAAAAAAATAAATACAGTCGCTATCTCCTACAACCATTACAATGAAAACTTGTTTAAGGACTCATAGAATTTCCGCTCTTCTTCCTCCTATCTAAATCATATTTCATTCTATTCAAGTGGTTACCTAGTCAATTAAATGCAACCTAATGACTAAAAGGGGAATTATCCTACACTTGTAATACATTACAGTTGTGTAAAGGATTTACAATTGTTTTGTCCTTTCAAACGGTGGCCCGAGTTCATAGACAACTAAATTAATTAACGAGAAAATAAAAAATATACACACCGCTACCAAGTTGGTTAAAGGTTGGTTTGTCTCCTTCGATGCATTGAGGTGTCGACTTCAATTCCACATCTGCCTTTCTAGATTTGATAGCGATGCTCCTGCATCAATTTCCCTTTCAATGATGAAATATTGAATGAAAAACAAGAACAAAAATATTTCCAACTTTTGATCGATCAAAGACCCATTCATAATCACATTCCATGATGAACAATGTTGAAATTCCTTCTCAATTAAAATTTTTGGAACATATTGAAACATAATTTTATCATGATAATGTCCCTGTTTTCGATGACTTTTTTTGTTCCATAATTGAATGTGAGCATCAATGTATCATCTGATGATCTCTTACAATATGAAATTTATGATCTCACTGCACAAATTTTAATGATAGAAGATACAAGGTATGTTGAACACAAAAAAATTTCAGATCCCCATGAAGAAATCATATCGAATACATATACCACCACCATGCAAGAAACATGAAACATCAATATGATCCAATAAGCACTATCGTCGAGATCTGCTCCAGAATCACAAGTTAATATTCAGAGGTAGATGCATCACTCATCCTTGGTTTCTATTTCAATACTCTAGAACTACTCAAATAATTTTGATGAAGTTGTAGAAGAGAGCTTAGAGTCATCATTTTCTCAATGTTTCCCTCAAACTAGCAGATACAATTATTCCTCTCAACTTGTTGATTATGTAATGTGTGGCCCTAGGGATACTTTCCTAGATAAGGAGGAACTTTGGTTTCTATCAATGGCTATGTTAGGTTCTCATTGTATTTCATTGATCTCTAGAATAAATGATACCAATAGTATTAAGACTCTCCCACAAGGTACATTTCACACAAAATTCATACATGGTTCTCACTAGGTATGTCACTCATTTATTAATTCTTTCCAACAATTATACGTCGATGGAATTGAAAATTTGTTGGAGGAATCCTACATGTCTACATTTCCCATGAATAATAAAGATTCCAACTTTCAAATGATGGATAGAGGTTTACTTTATTCAATTCATCCTTTTTTTTCTCTTTTACTACTCCAATTTCTGCTATCAACTTTTGATGAGCACATGATTGCATGTTTGAAGTTCTTTGAATGGATACAATGGAACTATGCTTTCACATAGTCCTTTTTTAACCAATGTAGGATAGAGTAAGAATAGGATCAACATAGTTATTTTACTTCCTTGTCTACTTGTGTAGTATATATATTTTCAATTACTGCTTATATAACATAGATTCTAGGATTATTTTGTTTTTCTAAATAAAATCCACCAACTATTATTAGTTTATGTTGCAACTCGAGATGTCTTAATTTAGTATTACTTTCTTTTCCATAAGATTTATCTTATTTTTCATTGATGTCTCTCATTTTTTGTCTAACTTGAAGCTTCTATTAACTTTGGTTTACGCTCATCTTCATGAGAGAACCATGTGCATAATCCTTTGAGAATATTTAACTAAAATATTTAAATGCTTCAGTAGCATTCACCTTATCATGAACAACTAGACAACGATAAACCAGAAGAGCATGATCTCAAGTTGATGAACAAGTGTTTGTTGTAAAATAATTTATTTTTCTAAGAAATTAGAACATAAAATTCATTATAATACAAGTGAAGAAATTCACCCAACAACACTGAATAGCTATTCCTTCATATTTATCGACATATGATCAGAGCAGAACACTTAAAAATATCGACTATCTGAGTTCTTGGTGCATAACCAACAAAATTTGGTGTCATTTCCATAGGCTCATTGTTTCACTTCCACCAGATTGGTCAGAATATGATACCACATATTGCTATCTTTGAAAATGGAAAGTTAGAGTTTTCCATTTCCTTCTTCCCTTTGGTAAAGTTACACATTTAGTAAGTAAAATTTGAAAAATTCACTCCATTTCCCAATATGGAAAGGACACTGGTCTGCAAATGTTTCAAATTATGAAGGTTGAAAATGTTTATGAGGGAAACTCTTTCAAAACTTAAACAAGTATGCAAAGCATGAACTATAGAGCATGCCACCCATTCAATTACATAAGTGTCACATGTTGGCATGTTGTTCCATACTCAGTGAAATTCCAAATACAAAAATGTTCTAAGAAGCCTTGTCTTTCTATTTTCGTTTGTGTTTTATGTTGATACTTATGCTAGTTTCATAGATTTAATTTGTTCAAATACTACCATACATGATATACAACCTGATTTCAAAGAGATACCAATTTAAGGAGTGATAACAAAAATTGTTTAATGAACATTCTAAGGATGGAAAGAGCATTGTGATTCAATAACAATGACCTCTTACAAATGGCCCATGGTTTGAATCCTCTAAGATATTGATCAACATGAAATTGTTCTCAAAATGCACTACTTCAGGGAAGAATTGTTGATCATAACAACTAGAGCCACCCACTGCATGAAAAAAACTCCCACTCAATAGATGAAGATTCAAGGTAGTTCACCGCACCTTTTTACTGGCATCTTGGAAGCAAGAAACTAGTAAGATTAGGGATTTCACTTAATGCGTCCCCCAATAGGTATGGTTCCTCATTTATTCAAAGAATCATTTTTTGGTTTAGTGTTCCATGTTGTCTTGGACATAAGTTTTAGTTATGTTTTATGTCATGATATCTTTATGGATGTGTTTTCTAGGAGGAAACTATCTTGATCAATATTAATGTTTAGTGATTTTTACTAATTGTTGGACATTTCTATTTGAAAAGGGTTAACAAAGAAATTCATGTCATTGGTAAATAGTTTTATTGAAGATATTTAGAAAATCAAGATTAACTTGGAATGGTTTCATTGTTGTACATTCCTATGTGCAAACCTCAACCATTGAAGAATTGGTTCGCGTGAAGAGGAAGACACATATTGAGAAAACAATGGCTAGAGAAAATTTGACATGATCAGAAGAAACTTCACCTGGTAAATTTATCCAAAAACCTATTTTGTCGATTATACTTTCATTATTTACACATGATTGTTTTGAACCCATTCATTTATGAAAACTTTGGATAAAATCAATCATATGTATTTAATGGTTTTCCCTTGTAGGAACATGTGTCCAGTTGATGTCACATGCATGATTTAGAACTTTGATGAGATGAGCATGTTATGTTGCATAATAAGTTTTATAACTTGGAGAGATTCAAAATGTGAGCAGAGATTTTGAAACCCTAGGATATCACAAGACTAGAAAAAAACAACTTGAGGAGAAGAAAAGGAATCTCTTTTCAATCCTTACTTCTTTAAGCACAAGGTCGAAAATTTGAGATGAAAGTACTCAAAAAATCAGATGTGAGATGCAGTTCTCTTCCACTCTAGTGTCGAAGCCCATTTAGAAAAACTGCTACATGTATAGTCTTTCAGAGAGCTTAGTATTTTCAAGAGTTTACACAACTACTTGTTGTGTTGGGATGCATAAACATTTTTAAGGTGTTGGAAACAATGACATTCATGATTTCGTTTTTAGTATACTCTTCCTTTATAATTCCATAAAATAATCATCATTTATCAAATGTTTCATTTTTTAGTAGTACCAGGTTTGGTTTCATTTTTCAGTAGTACCAAGTTTTGGATTGATTTATCAATAACATTCCTAATTTTGTTTTCAGTATACTCTTCCTTTCTAATTACATACAATAATCATCATTTATTAAATGTTTTTTTTTTTAGTAGTACCAGGTTTTGGATTGATTTTATTTTAGTAGTACCTTCGAAACTCTTTCACTCAAAATACCCTCTTCTTTACCTTCTCTATACCTGACCATTTTGATAATTTTTTTGAAGATCACTCTAGCTCATTGATACACAATGTATCGATGGGAATACTTTATCTTCATTGATACACATTGTATCGATGAACATCCTCTATCCTTCATCGATAAAGCTTATATCAATAACATCTCCATATTCTCTTAAACGCTGTAAAACCTTTCAACACTTAAAAAAATTAGGTTTTTGTTCTTATTCACTTTCATCCTAGTGGGGGGGAATCCTCCTTTTGGAACCGATATAACATAAGTCTATATTATTTTGTGCATCGATATGCTAGAGGAAATCTCCCTTTCAACAATCAACACACATATGATGAATCTCTATTTGTTACCCATAAATTTCTCATCGACACAAAATCCCCTTCGTTTGTCGATACGTCGACATAAGATTTCCATATCTCACCAACACATGGTGTATCAACAAGGAACTCACTTTCTCATAGGAATAGATCATATAGAAAAGAGATTTACATTCTAAGGCCTCTCCTAAATGATTCTAACTCAGATCCTTTTTGTTGTGTCCATTAGTCAGGTTTTGTGTCATAATGGATGACTAATGGTGATTACTTCCCAAGTTTAATTTACGCCATGTATTTGTCACAATTGAGCATTATATCAATCTTGGCAAGTTTTTTTGGGTCACTAACAACTTTAATTACGTGTACCATACCAGCATGAATGTTTTTTTCCTATTGATTATATGACTAACCTTAATCATGAAAGTTTTTTTTATTGTCAGGTGGATTGATTTCAACATCTACAAGATATGGGTTTCCTCTGAATTGAATCTCAAAGAATAATTGGTACTCCTTTCACATACTTAGTATCGGGTTCTCCAAATGTCAGTTGGATTTTTTATGAGATAATATTTCTCAGTCACTCACATACAACCTCAGTTCCAACAGATGGATTAAGAGCCTATATAACACATATGTTGTAGGAATTGACAGAACTAAATTCCAGTGAAGCAATAGAGAGAATGAGGTCCAAACTTTCATTTAAAATTATATTTTCTCGCAATTTTTGTTATTGGTGAAAGTGTAATTTTTCACACTCAAAATACAATAACTATATATTTTGGAGGATAGTGATTCCAACACCACTAAATAAATTGAAATCTAAGGCCCAAAATTGTTATAACAATCATTGAGGATTTCTTTCCAAGCCAGCCTCATTAACCATGACATCGTAGGAATGATTGAATGAAGTGGTAAGTTATCTCACTAAAAACTTCTCCATCTCCTCTCTGTATAAAAGAAAACACCTCTATCATACATCGTATGAGGAATATATGAATCTTCGAAATTATTCTAGGTTTCATCAAAATCCCCTTTAATGACATCATTGATTGTCATTTTTGTTCTTGTGAACACAACGTTATATAAAAAAACAAAAAAATGATTTCAAATAAAACTTATTTAAGGAAATTTAAATGAAAATAATTCACACTTAAATCAATTTAAAAAAAAAAAAAAACATAATTTAAAAAAATTATTAATAAAAAGGGGTTTTAATAATAATAAGTGGGTTTTAATAATAATGGGGGTTCCTTTATTAAGTTTTCAAACCACATCCCCAACAAAATTACATATACGATGAGGATGGGGGTCCACAACCCATTCTCCCCCCCCCCCTCCTCCCCCATTTTTTCTAATCAATTGTCATATAAAACACTTTTGCATGCATGCTCTTTTGTTTACAAAGAATCCATGACCAGAGGAAAAATCATGTTCAACCTTCGATATATTGAAGAAAAAATGAAGATTGAGGTCTAACACACCATAGGTGAATAGGAATATTACTCCATCATGTATCATAGGTGATTGTGGATTTTCCTCTACCGCGTATTGAAGGTGATATGGGATTTGGCACCGACATATAGATATTATGCATGCAATGTAATGGTTGAGTTTTAATGAGAGGGGTACATTCATTAAGGTTTAGTGGTTGGTGTCACATGGGGTGGGCATGGCCTATATGACCCCCACTACTTTTATTATGAAGGAGGTGGAGGAAAACCGGTCCACAACCCATAAGAATGACACCCCAAATTTTATTGTATGATTCATAATACATTAAGGTTAAGTGGGGGGCTCACAACCACACCCCCCGTTTTATTATAAAATTCATTTTTTAAAATTGTAACTAAAGTTATGCACTACGACCTAATCCAATCCCATGCCTAGTGCACTATCCTTTGAAACAAAATTATACCTTTGAAATATCAATCTTGAAACATGGTTTAGGCTATGGCATGGTAGAAATCAAATGCAACTTTAACACCGATGCAAGAACATCCTTGAAGTTATAAGAATTCCCTCAACCACCGATACAACAACAAAATATATGACTTGAACACTAATACATTAGAATGATATTTTTATTCCTCATTAAAAACGTAAATGTTTGTTAGGAAATTATGAACACTTCCACGCTAAACCTAGAAGAAGAGAGGAAGAAAAATTTAATCAAGAAAGTAAATGAAAAAAAAATCACATAGTACACAGATATTTTACCCTAGAAACCCAAACTGGTAAAACCAACATTCCTTCAGAGTTCTGCTCTCTTGTTGTCTTACTCATTCAAAATAAAATTTTATATGTATAACCTCGGTTTAAACATAAGACACAATTAACATCATACCCTCTTTATTACACAAGAACAACCATGTAGCCAATCTGGCTTACATATACATGATCAACAACGTCTACAATTTAATATCTTAATAATTAGCCATTAGCTATTAAAACATTACAACATGCCTTCTCTATAGGATTTCCAGTAGGAAAAACCCTAAAGAAAAGGAACCCAAAAATGGTTACAGATCCACGCAGATAATTGGCTACAAATCCAGAGAATATCGGGATTATGTTACAGTCGAATACCAAGTCGGATTACCATTCGACTACCAGTCCATGTTCAATTTTTCTTCATTCGAATTCCACTCATGCACAGGTCGACTTCTTGTTGATTGACCTATTCGACTTGTTTTCGATAGATTTATCATGTCGAACCACCTCTACCTTTGACTTCAAATTTACCCGGTCGAACCACCTCGACCTTTTACTTGTTTTCGATCCACTGCGAATTGGAATATCAATCGATCCACCTCGATTAGACTTTCAATGCAAAGAATATAAAAACCAAACATTCTCCCACTTGTTTTTTTATTTGTTGAAACTAGGAGACCTCTGAAATCTCATTCACAGACCCAGGGCATCAATTCCCATTGCCTCACTATACCAAGAGAACTTCACAACACTCATAGACTTGGTCAAGCAGTATGTTATGTTTTCCAAAGTGTGTCCTTTCTCCAGCAACACTTTGTTTCTGTCCACCATGTCTCTCGCGAAATGGTATTTTACATCAATGTGCTTAGTCTTGGAATGTTAAGTTGGGTTCTTTTCCAGAAATATTTCACTTTGACTATCGCAAATTATCTTTATAGCTCTCTGCGCAAACTCTATTCTTGAACACAACCTTTGCAACCATAATTCTTCTTTTCTTCCATGAGTGGTTTCCATGTATTCATCTTATGTTGTTGATAGGGATACGACTTTCTGTCACTTACTCATCCAACTTATTTCTCCATCAAACATTTTGAACACACATCCACTGGTCGACCTTGGTCGATCCAGATCTCCACTCCATTTGGCGTCGCCAAATACATGTACATTTAATTCACTCTCACCTCCATTTTTTCCTTGGTATCATATAGCATAATCTTTTGTGCCACACAAATACCTGAATACTCTCTTGAAAGTTGTATAGTCCTCCTTCCTAGGTGTCAACATGTATGTACTAAAAAATCCCACTGCATGGGAAATGTATGGTTATGTTCATACCATCACATAAATTACACTACCAAAATCACTTGCATAGGCAACACATGGCATTTCCTCTATTTAATCTCGTGTTCTTGGACACTGTTCAATAGTTATCCTTTCTCTCACAGGAATTGGAACCTTCATAGGTTTGCAATCCTGCATGTTGAAACATTTCAATATTGTTTCAATATACTTCATCTAGTTCAACTAGAGCTTTCTAGCTGCTTGATCTCTCTTAATCTCCATTCCCATGATGAATTTTGTTTCATTGAGATCCTTCATGTCGAACTTGGACGATAACTGCTTCTTCACCTCCTTTATTGTGCTCATTTTGTTTCCAATTAGTAACATGTCATCGGCATACAACACTACATATATCAAACACCCACCTTCCTGTTTGTAATATATACAAGGATCAACTTTAATTCTCACAAACCCAAAACTAAGGATGTATGTGTCGCACTTTTGGTACCACATCCTTGGTGATTGCTTTAGACCATAAAGGGATATTTTCAATTTGCACACCAAATATTTCTTTCCCTTTACTACAAATCCTTCGGGATGTTTTATATAGATTTTCTCTACCAGGTCCCCATGTGGGAACATTGTCTTTACATCTAATTGTTCTATTTCTAGATCAAATTCTATAGCTAGAGACATCAGTACTCTAATGGAAGTTAATTTTGCAACAGGGGAAAAAATCTCACCAAAGTTGACTCCTTCGACCTGGGAATATCCCTTCACTACTAGTTGAGATTTGAATTTCTCAACTTGACCTGTTTCATTCGTCTTCTTCTTGAATACCAATTTTCTACCGACAAGATTTATTCCACAAGGAAACTTGAGTAAGTCCCATGTCTCTTTCTTGTGCAAGAATTCCATCTCTTCAACCATGGAGTCCTTCCATATTTTTCCCTCTGCTAAGTCGACTTACTCCCCCATAGACTTAGGTTCATCATCAGTGGTAGTTAACAAGAATACAAAACAGAAGTCAAGAATGCTATACCTTTCGACTAGTTTTCTTACTCTTTCTGACCTCCTTACAATTGAGGTCGGTTTTTCAACCTATTCTTCTTCTTGGACACACCTACCACACTTATAGGGGGGGTGAATGAGTGTGGGGCTCTTTTTTTTTCAAAACTTCCCTCTTACACAAAACTCATTAGTTAGCATTCAACATTTTACTCATTACTAATTGTTGTCATTTATAACCAGTTAGATGTGAACACATATTAGCAACATATATCAGAAATATATCATCAACAAGTCATCACCACAAGGAACACAAAGAACACAAGATGTATGTACAATTTTATTTTTATTACGCACTACAATCCTTGGGGTTTTTCAGCAACAACTGAATATAATACAACTCTACAAGAGCACCATCTCTATAATGCAAGACTCAACTTACACACTCAGCACCAACTGAGATGAGGCAACAATCCTCAACAGATATCAATCTACAACAGGTATGTGACCTGTCGGTAGTGCAGAACATGTATGTACGCACCCTACCAGTAGTACAACCTGCGTGTATACGTGCCAAGCAGTACTATAGCCTGCATATACCTTTTGAGCTATTAGGGTTTATCCTTTTCATCACATGCTCAGATCCTCTGCAATCATATTTTCTTTTGTCTCTCACTGTCCCACAGCCAGTCATAAATCATCCAATATCTCCAATAGTATACTCATGCTCCACAACCAATCAATATGAATTTTATCTCAATCATGTATAAACAACTAGTATACCATAGCAATCATATCACCACCGAATCACAAGAGTAATGCTCACTCCATCAACCAACATAGACCACATCACAACAACCATACCAAGAATGCCATAAGCATTCACAACAAAACAAGCTATACTATCCATCAAGAAAATAATGTAATCATACCAGTGTCTCAGTGACAGATCTCAGCCCATAAAATGTAGATCTAGAACCTTCTTCATTCTTCAACAACTTGTCATCAGCTCAACCAAAAATATGCATGATTTTATCCATTGTACGCTCCATGCACAATATCCATGATTTTATCCACTGTATGCTCCCTGTACACTGACATCCCAGGTACTGTATGCACCATGTACATAGACGTCTTGCATATACGCACCCTATACACAGACAACCTGCATACGCACTAGAAAATAGGGTTTTTTCTGTAATTACGAGAATTTCACCGTCATGATCTTAGACTTGCCGAAAATTCAATCTGTCCATGAGATCCTCCTCGCGCTCTCTTTCTTAGAATAGATATTCAATCATGCTCAAGATATCCACACCAAAAATTCTCTGACAAGAATCTGTCACAAGAAGCTCTCCATCAATACTCCAAAAGATATTCTCACAAGAAGCTCTCCATTGATCCACTCAAAGGATGTTTTGCAAGATACCATTGCTATCTTATTTATACTTTCATCCTCTAGGTCACTTAACCCATTTCTAGGTCACCTAACCTGTTTTCCTTATTTTAGGGTTAACCACTTTCCATAAATAGAAAGTTCTCCATTACTTTTTCATTTAAATATTCCTTCTTGATTTTGTCATCTCACTTTATCATTTAGATAATCTTTCTTGATTTTGTCACTTCTCTTTATTATTTAAATAATCCACCTTGACTTTGTCAATTTACTTTATCATTTAAATAATGATTTCTTCTTTTCAAGCACTTTGACTTCTTTGACCTTGTGGTCTTCAAGCCTTCATATGGGGGTCCTTCAATTTCATAAGGCCATAACTCTCAAACCGTGAGGAGTTATGTGACATTCCACATACCACCAGAAATGGCATGACAAGAACTATCCAGCTAGGATAGTTTCATGAAAAAATTCATTGATATTCATCTCATTATTCCATATACAAGCATGGTTCCTCCAACCATTCTTCTAGGATAACTCAATCTGCAAAGCATATTCCCATGAGGGATTTCACCATAAGGGGACCACTTTGGAGTTCATCCATTTGTGAACCTTATCAATCATGATAAGACAATAATATGTCATCTATACATGGTTCCAACAATGCATCATATACCAATGAAACCACATCGATCCATCTTCATCATGTATCAATGACAACTCATTGATCCATCTTCATCATATCAATGAAAACTCATTGATCCATCTTCATCTATGCATTCTCATCAGGGAAAATACATATTACATCTCATGAATCATCAATCAATAAATCCTTTGACATCGATCAATCACTTGACATCAATTAATGACATCAATCATTCAAACCATTGGCATCAATGAAAACATGATCCAACACTTCTTATTTAGTCGACTCATTTGAATCTTCTTCTTCATTCCTTAGTTCAAACCACACCTTAATCTTCTTATCTGTCTAGTTTTCTACAAGAGATTTAAACTCTTTGAATTTATCAAAAACCTATGATTTCTTCCTTAGGAGATATATCCATGTCTTCCTGGAAAAATCATCTATGAAGGAGACATAATATAGGGATCCACCAAGTGAAGGCACTGAAATATGGCTAAACACATCACTATGAACCAACTCTAGAATCTCATTTGACCTTGTCACTTGAGATGGGAACCTCACATGACTTTGTTTCCATATACACATTGTTCACAAAAGTATACTTCTAAATTACATGTAGGAAATTCTTCAACCATACCTTTTTTATGCATAGCTCGAAGTCCTTTTTCTCCTATGTGTCCCATCCTATTTTTCCATAGCATGGTCGAGTATAATTTATGATGACTTGTCAATTTGGTTTGAATCGACTCAGATCGATTCGATTCGAGTCAAGTTGAATTCAATTCTACTTTAGGAACATCAATCTTGTTGCATCTAGTCAATTCGACACTCCCTAGTAACCTGTATAGGGTTCCAATATGAACGTGTTTCATTAAGACCATCGCACCTATGCCCATATTTCACGAATCTGTCTGAAATAGAGTGTGCACCCTTTCATCAATTATATTTTTGACAAATATTAGATTTCTTCCCAAAACTGAAATGTGTAGAACACCTGGAAGGGTTCTTATCCTCCCAACCTATAGTATCATTCGAACTCTTCCTCGTCTGACAATTTTGGTTTTCAAGTCATCTCCAGAGAACGCATCTCTTCGTTCATATTGTTCATATTAAAAGAACCATTCTCTATGTGGTTTCATATGATAGGATCCTCCTTAGTAGATCAACCAAACATCTTGATACAAATGTGTACTAGTCGATTCCAGGTACACATCGTCTCCCTTATATGGAGTCGTCTTTCTCTCAGTTGACTACTTCTTGTCGGATATTGTACTGACTTCCATTTCCTTCGAATTGAAGTCCCTTTTGTAATTTCCAAATTTACCACATTTCCAACATCTTATTTTTTACTTCACATGGGATTTATATCTACCTTCGAATTAGACTTTATATCGGAGAATTTGTTGTCATCTCTGTCAACTGGTCGACCTCTCACCACTAAATCATCTTTAGTCGATCCTTTGATGATATTCCTTCTCATTTCTTGTAACAGTAGAGATGAAACAATGTATTCTAGAGATAATGTGGTTTTATTACTTCCTATATCCGTGAATAAGTTATCCCGGGAGTATGGAAAAGAACATAATAAGATAATACATTTCTCCTACTCAGTAATTTTAATATCCATAGATGATAATTGGATTATAATGGTATTAAATGCATTTAAATGCTCATTCACCGAACTAACCTCACTTATCCTCAGAAGATACAATTTATTTCTAAGAAACAAACTTATTTACGAGGGATTTCAACTGGTACAAGCTCCCGAACTTGTCCCACAGTTTCTTGGTTGAATATTCACTTGAGACATTCAATAGTATCGAATATGCAAGACAAAGTTGAAATGTACTCATTTCTCTTCTTTCATGTTTCTCCCATTATTATTTCGGCATACCTGTTGGAATGGTACCTGGACATATTTTTGTCCATTGTTCTTTATCTACAAGGAGATATCCACTTTTAAGCTTCCAAATCTCAAAATTATGATCATTGAATTTTTCGATCTCTATTCTCGAGCTTCTCACCATTCTTTAACATAAGATTTAAATATTTTTGAATTATGACTCCTACTGAACCTAGGGTTTATATCATATCAAAGGTTGTTAAACCAATATATAATACCACATGTTAGGAAATTATGAACACTTCTTCACTAAACCTAGCAGAAGAGAGGAAGAATTATTTAATCAAGAAAGTAAATGAGAAAACAAACACAAGGTACACATAGATTTTACCCTCGAAACCAAAACCGTGAAAACCAACATTCCCTGAGCATTATTCTCTCTTGTTGTCTTATTCATTAAAAATAAAAAGTTACATGTCTAACCTTTGTCCACACCTAAGAAAACATCGACATCATACCCTCTTGTTTACACAAGAAAAACCCTGTAGCCAATTCGTCTTACATCTATATGACCAACAACCTCTATGATTTCATCTATCGGTGATTATCCATTATCTATTACAACATTACAACATGCCTTATTTATAGGATTTACAGTAGGAAAAACCCTAAATAAAATGCACCCAAAAATGGTTATAGATACACACAGATTATTGGCTACAAATCTCGTGAATCTCAAGATTATGTTACACTCGACTACCAAGTCAGATTACCAGTCAAGTACCAGTCATCCTTCATTTGACCTTCAGTCGGTTTCCACTCGCCATCCCATCGACCTATTTTCAGTTGACCTCTTCGAATTTCTATCGATGCCTTTACCACATAAAATCACCTCTACCTTTGACTTCAACTTTACCTGGTTAAACCACCTTGACCTTTGACTTATTGTCGATACACCTCAACTTTGACTATTAGTCGATCCACCTTGAATGGACTTTCACTGCAAAGAATATAACAACCCAACAATGTTGGCAAAGAATCCAGTTTCACCCCTGACACACCATGTGTCAAGGCTCGTCATGCATATTTTTTCACCTACCAATCAATTTTATTTTTTCCATAACATTTTACTCCAGTACCTGTTTCACATGTTCTTTATAATGTTTGAAAGGTCTTCCAAGATTTACAACTTCACAGTTATAGGATCTAGGATATTCCTCACCAATTTTGGAAAACTTTCAGGATTGAACACTAGCACATTTCCAACATCCCAGAAGGTGAAATAATTTAATACTCCATTCAAGTCAAAAGAACCAAGAAATGAAACTACGGAAGCATATCTCAAACTCTCACTTAGATAAATGTAAGGTTTAGCTCCACAAAGCCTTATAAAACCCAAAAGAAATTATTTTAAGGAATGCTAACCTAACATTTATTTTATTTCATAATTAGCATATAACCAAAACCAGCATATATAAAATTTATTGAGCTGAACATAATAGCTTACGAACAACCTTATAACACTTTATATTCCTTAAATGCATAAAACAAATATGTAAATTAAAATACCTTGGTCTGATGCTAAACTTCCGCTTGTCTTGTTGACCTTCCTGCTACTGCCTTGCCCAGCTTGATGCCACTGACCAACTCTGCCCAAACCGTGGTTCCTCCCTGCCAGCTAGGAGAAGCCTGTCCGGCTTCCTAGCTCTAGGATACCATATGGATATCTTGGCCCCCGTGCCCAAAACCCCTAGCAAACCGGTGCCCCCATAATAATCCTCCCAGACTGCAGAACTCCAACTCAGAACCATAAAATCCAAAAACCTCAAACCAGAACTCTTCCCCTCTCCAAAAATGCTTTCTCCTCCCCCAAAATAATGTCTTCTTCCCTAAGACTCCTCCCCTCATATCCCTCCTTCACCGACCTTTTCCTCCACATAAATTTCCTTATCCATACATTCATTATCTTATCCACATAGTTAATGTCTTACCCTATTATTTAATGTTTCTTATCCTTACATTTAATGATTCTTATCCCCTCCGTATACGTAATCCTTTAATGAAACAATTAAATTTATTAACCCTTTTCAATTTATTACCCTGGTCATTCAATGTGATAGGTAATTAATTTAATTAATTAATTAATCAAAATTATAACAATTAATTAATTAATAAATATT
>JASDQU010817154.1:20667-35842 GCA_032191745.1 Picea mariana | reverse complement strand
ACAAACAAAAAGTCTAATAGATTTTAAATTAGTGTTTCTTTTATGGGTTTTCTTATATCACGAGGTGTGAAGGTGAAACTGATGATGTGTAAAGACTTAAAGCAAAAATGAATGAAAAAAGATGGAAACAAAAGACTTTTACTAAATGCAAAAATCAACAACTTTTCACAAAGAAAGATTTCTTTTTCTTTTTAATTTTTTCTAAGATTTCATGCAGCAAACATAAAGGAATTTCGCTCGACTACGAGCTACTTATGCTCTAAATGCACTACAAAAAAATTATGAACAAAAAGACTTCTCCCTAGCTATTGATGCAGAAACACAATCTTCAAACAAAAAAGAAAATGCAAAGATTTTTTCTCTTTTTTTTTTTTTATTTAAGTGCTAATCAAGCAACAAAGGGAAAATACCGACAAGCACAAAACCAAGAAAGACAAATTCTGGCTTAAAGCGCAGATCACAAAGAATCAAAGTAAAGGCACACAATGACAATAAAGAAAACAAAGACTCTTAAGCTTGCCTAAAAACCATAAAGAAAAATAATTTTTATTTTTATTTTCTGTGCAACTATCAATTGAGAAAAAGCAGGCTAAGGGTAAGATGACCTAACCTACTGATTGTTCAACCCTGGACTCAAACACTTGAGAGGAATACTTCTCATCAAAGGAGGGGATGACTGCCCCACCCTAAATAAAAAGTAGCCTGTCAAGCACGCTACTGTCACTAAAACATCCCGCGTGCGAACGTGTGCTAAGCTGAAACAGGACGCGTGTACACGCGGTCTGACCTTGTACAGGCCACGTGTATGTATGATTTCTAAGACAAAGACAAAAATAGGCAGTCTAGACCAGGAAGAGGCCTCTAGTATTGACAACCAGGGTGCCTTGAAGGCTCAGATGCATTTTCTAACAGAAAAGAAAAAATAATTGCAAGGAATAACCAAACACAAAAAGACAAACTAAGACAGGATTGTGAACTAGCAAGACTCAGACAGGATCCAGAAAACCCCCTGAGAATGTATAATTTTGACAGGGAAGAGGAGGACTGCCTCTTAAAATTCTCTAAACTCCTCCATGCTACTGCAACCTCTACATCTAGCATTCACATGCGGGTTGTAAGAGGTTAGGGCGCGGGCACACGCGTGCAGGCCTTCTGCAGGCCGCGTGTACCTCTGTGTGTCCCGACAACTACCATCAAGCAGAGGTCAGGGAAAACTGGTATGAAGAACCAGGCTCCCTGCTCGCTCAGACCTTACAAAAAAAGACAGGCAAAGAAACAGAAAATCTAATCTTTTTAAACTACCCAAAAACCTCAACTAAATCCAAAAACCCTAAACAGTATCTTCCCCAGTACGGTCGCCAACTCTGTTGTTGGGAAAAATACCCNGTCTGACCCTAGTTTGCTAGTCCGTAGGGTATTTTTCCCAACAACAGAGTTGGCGACCGTAAAGAAATTACTTTTTAACCTACCACCCAAAACTTAAACCCCTCTTTCACAATACATGCATGGAAAGGAACTACTAACCTTTTTACTGATGTTTGGTGTAGATCCTCCGTTGCGCTTTGACCGCTTTCTTGCACTGCTCCTTCCAAAGATAACCTACAATCAAGACAACCAACTATGCATGCATGCTACTTCTCTACTTGAGGGTTAGAAATTAAGCACAAATTAAGCAAACCACAGATAACTCATGCATTGGGATGGGAAAAGTATTCTTTTATTATTTGAAAAATGAATCAACTTACAATCAAAGTCGAGACCGGCCACCACTCCTTGATCCTGATCCTGGGCTCCTCCTCTTCTGTCCTCCAACTGCTTTGTGTTAATTCTCCTTTGGCTTGAGGAAAGGCTAAAGGATTGGGACAATGGATTCGACAAATGGGCAGAGTTTCTTCACTATATGTTTTCCCCTTCAAATGGTACCCCTACCCCTTCTTTTATAGTCTAGAAGGAGCTAGGGTTTTGGACGAACCCTCAGTCATGCATGGCCGGGAGTTTCAGTTAACTGACCCATAGCTTTTTGTCCCATCGGCAACTTTCCTTTTTTTGTGATTCTGAAGGTACACGCGGGCTGCAGTGGGCCTGCTTAGCATGGACTTTTAGATACACACAGGCTGTAGTGGGACAGCTAGTGTGTACTTTTAAAAATGGAGTTTTTAGAAGAGTTGTTCAGTAGTTTTTGGCAAAGAAGGGATATGAGTTGGCCTGATGCCAGGTAAGCATGTGTGGTGCAATTTAGGGTTATAACAGCCAAGAACCCATTTGTTCCTCTCCAGATCGATAGAACAAAGGGTGAAACAATGACACACATCCCGAAAGGGGCATTCAAGAAAACTTCTCATAATCCAAATGTAAGGGCCTCACATAACTACTTTGTGGTGGAGGATTTGTCACAAACCCCTTGCGTGATGTCTACTTTGAAGGTCCTCCAGAGTTTCCCTTCGTAGAGAAAGGCTCTTCTAGCTACCTTAAGAGCTGCTGATACCTGTAATCCAAGAACGATCATGATTGATACGGCTGACTTGAAACCTCGTCTCCCATACCACGTTGTGTTTCAGATAATAGTGGATCACCCCAAAAAATATTTTACCCAAAAACATTTCTGCACGATGGTTGATGAGGGAACCTTGACATGTATGATGTCATTGATGTGTTGGAAGTCCATTGGCCAACCTATTTTGTCTCCATCACCTACTCTACTTACTGATTTTGACGGTCATTCTTTTAGAACACATGGAATCATCCCTTCTTTCCCCCTATAGTTGGGAGGGAAGACCATGTGCTTCAAAGTTGAAGTGGTCGATGCGCCTCTCGACTACAACCTGTTGTTAGGAAGGATTTGGACATATGCAATGCATGCAGTGGTTTCCACAGTTTTTTGGGTCTTGTTGTTTCCAAAGGAGGGTCAAATCGTGACCATTGATCAATTGTCCTTCTTGAGGCCTGACCCTTCATTGGGGGCATCCACGGTCCTGATGATTGATAACCCACAACTCGATGTCATCAATGTGGGGGTTGGTTTGTTCCCACCTTTGATGTGTATGTTCGATTACCCACCTCCTTCTGGCGATGTCAATATGATATCGATTTTCCCTGACCAGCCTAGGGATGAAATATTTCAAGTGTCGGCATTCTGTATGACTTACTTTAATGATCCATTAGCTCTTCCTTCCCCATCGACCACGATGGAAGGGACAGGGAACCATGGAATACCCATGCCCTTTTCAGCCACAGAAGTTGAGTACTCTATTGTCCAGCAAGCTTTTACCGGCCCCGATCCAACTTCTGCACCAAAGTTAGATCTAGTTCTCAAGCCTATTTGGGCTCAAGATTCCCTTGCCACTATCGATTCTTTGGACTTGGTCTTTCCCTCTGACGAAGAAATTTTAGAGGCACTGACTAGTCTGGACAAACCCTGGGATGATCTCCATCATATATCTTACTTCCTCCTAGAGTTAAGAAGAATAGAGAAAGGAGAATTCATGTTGACTATGACTGGAGATAGGCCTTTTCGTTTAATCCTCTGGCTACACACGTAGTTTGTGCCAAGGGTAATATGGAAACCATCGCTGAAACTATACATATTTACATATCCATAACCCTTGGTGTCATGGAGAATTTCTTCATCGAAGCAAACTTCTCCCCTGAGGAGATTCGAATCTACACAAATTTATTTAAGGAATTCCACGATGTTTTTTCCTGGTATTACAAGGAGATGCCAAACACTGATCTGAGAATCATCGAACATGAAATAAAGACTTATCCTCACGCCAAGACGGTCCAGCAGAAGCTTTGTCTAGTCAATCCTCGAAAAGAAGCAGCTATTAAGGATGAAGTAGAGAAGCTCCTCAAATACGGTTTCATCTACCCCATTCAGTTGACTCAATGGGTTTCAAATCCTATTCCGGTCAACAAAAAGCAGGGAACGATTTGCGTATGTATGGACTTTCATGATTTGAACAAGGCATGTCCAAAGGATAATTTTCCCACCCCATTCATTGACCAGATTGTTGATGAGTTCATAGGCTGTGAGGTCTTTTCTTTCATGGATGGTTTTTCGGGATACAATCAGATACAGATTAAGCCCGAAGACCAGCATAAAATATATTTTATCTGTCCATGGGGTACATTTTCGTATCGGAAGATGCCTTTTGTCCTGAAAAATGTTGGAGACACTTTTTAGCGGGCCATGTATTTTTCTTTCCATGACCTAAGACTTATAGGTGAGGCTTATCTTGATGATTTAGTGTCACGATCTCATAAGAGAGCTGATCATCCCGGGCACCTCCAACTTATCTTTGAGCGATGTCACTACTATCGGATTCACTTGAATCCAAACAAGTGCAGTTTTTGCGTGACATCAGGTTGTCTTCTAGGTTTCATAGTGTCGACAATAGGGATCATGGTTAATCCTCTAAAGGTTGAGGCGATAGTTCAATTTCTTCCCCCGTGCACAGTCCCTTAGCTTCAAAGATTACAAGGTAAAGTGAATTCTCTTCGACATTTTATCTTAAACTATGATGAGATCAAAAAAGGGTTTATGCATCTACTGAAGAAGGGAGTCCCTTTACATTTGGACAAATCCACTCAGAGCTCTTTTGAAGCGCTAAAACATGCCCTCACGTCTTCCCCTCTACTTTGGCCTTCCAATTATAATAAAGATTTCTTATTGTATTTGGCCACTGCAGAGTCGACCATCGATATGGTCTTGGTTCAAGAGAATGATCTACTTGAAGAGCATGTGATCTATTACCTGAGTTGAGGCCTGGTTGGACCAAAAATCAACTACTCCCACATTGAGAAGTTGGCACTGGTAAAAGTACATGCTATCCAGCAGTTCCGTCATTATATTCTACTTCATAATACCATCATCGTTATCATTGTGAATCCATTTCAATATATGTTGACACAACACATCATCGGCATAAATATCAGTAGATGGATAGTTATCCTCCAGGAATTTGACTTGGATTTAGTTTCAATGAAACCCAAAAAATTACTAGTCTTTGCGGAACTTATCTCGGAACTTCCAGTCGAATCAGGTGATGTTACACCCGAAGAATCACCGATTAAAGGAGATCTTTTTCTGATTTCATCTTCGGACCCCTAGTATGGAGATATACTAGTCTGTATCTAGAATTTGAAGTGCCTCGCCTCTACTTCTCATGATAAGCATTGATGTATATGCCATCGAGAGAAGAACTATCTCATACTCAAAGACACTTTGTATCATCGAGGTGTAGATTGCATCCTTCACCGGTGTCTCATTCATGAAGAAGAAAAACTCGTGCTTAATGACTTCCACACTGGAGCATGTGGTGGTCATTTTTCTGGGTTGGAAACAACCCAAAATATTCTATGAGTGGATTACTTTTGGCCGACGTTGATCAAAGATTGCGTTGAATCAGTCAAGAAGTGCCACCTGGGTCAGATCTTCTCTGGGAAGGTGAGGGCACACCCCGCTCCCATGTTTCCCATCATTACTGTCGGCCCCTTCACCAAGTGGGGGATTGATTATACTACATGCCATCCCCCTTCATCCAGGGGGCACCATTATATCATCGTAGTAGTAGACTACTTCACAAAGTGGGTCGAAGCTATGTTGACATTCAATAATGATGGAGAGACAACAACTCTCTTTTTGTTTAATCAGATAATAGCAAGGTTCGACATCCTGAAGGATATTTTCACTGACCATGGAAGTCAATTTCAAAATGAAATGATGTTTGAGTTAACATCAAAGCTTGGGTTAAGGCAAGATAATTCATCACCTTACTACCCACAAGAGAATGGTCAGGTAGAAGCTGTGAATAAGTCTCTAAATACCATTCTACAATGAACTAACAATTCGGCCAAGTCAAATTGTCATTTGATGTTGTACTTGGCCTTGTGGGCCTAGCAAACGTCTATGAATACTGCCACCGGTTTATCAAATTTTCAACTCATTTACGGGTTGGAAGCAGTCTTGCCAATAGACTGCCAGATCTCATCTCCTAAGTTGGTAGTACAGTTATTTCTAGACACTTCACCGCTTGAGGAATGCTTATTATATCTCGAGAAACTCAACGAGAAGCGACGTGATGCAACTTTGGCTAATGAGGCTCACAAGAAAAGAGTCAAGTGTCAGTATGATCGGTCCATTTGTCCTCGGATTTTCTCCGAAGGCGACCTTGTCTTGGTCTAGGACCAAGATAAAGATCCCTTGGGGGCAAGAAAGTTCAAACCCATGTGGTTTGGACCGTTCATTGTGAAGGAAGTATTAAATAAGGGTGCTTATCGTCTGGTTGACTTTGATGGGAACACTTTGGTGGAGCCTAGAAATGGGCTCTACCTCAATAAGCATTACTCGCAGGTGGGTCGCCTTGGGTGACTTCTTGTACATATGTATAATTCTTATACATTTATTTTTTTTTGTCTTTTTGTTTTATGGACATGTGATTTTTGTTGTCATATTTTTCACTATGGCTGATGTCAAGTGAATTAGAGGTGTTTATTGGGTTTGCATATGATGCTAGCCAACAAACTCAGAGGCTTGCTTCCGCGGTTTGGGTGATCTTCACACATCAAGGACAGTTGCTATCTTCTAGAGGTATATGTTAAGGTGACACCACAAATAATGTCTCTGAGTACAACGCAGTGATAGAGTTGCTTCGTGACACTTTCTCACATGGTATCTCTCACTTCGTGTCTACTTAGATGCATAGTTGGTTGTGTCCCAGTTAAATGGGGTTTATCGTGTTTATGATCCTACTCTGCACTGACGATTCCTTAGGGTACATCTCTTAGAACGATGCTTTAATTACATTACATATATCCATGTTCCTAGGATATTGAATCAAATGACAGATACTCTAGCTAATCAAGTATTAGATTGGCATATTTCACACACATACACATGTACTTACATTGTAAAAATGTGATCCATAAGACATAAAAGATGTAAATATGCATATATATATATATATCAAAAGTCTCAGAGTACATAGGTGGGCACAAGCGCCTCAAAAAATAATGTCTGGTATACATTGCGGGGCTTATGCCCTCAAAAATATACAAAAAGTGCCCTCGGCACGTAAGTGGTCCACCCTAAGCTAAGCATGGGGCCTATTGGCCCTGCCATAGTGAACAACGTCGTTTGCCAAATGTCGAAAAATCTCGACCCAGGTCCGTGGCACCCTAACTACATGAGGTTGCATAGATGGTGGGAGATCATCGATCTTGGCCATAGGCACTGTATGAGTGAACGCGGTGAGGTCAACACTCTCTCATCCTCTTTGACTGGAGGTCCCCCTGTTCTTGTTGGTGGTTTAGCGGCCACTACTGGTGTTGCCTCTGGTCAAGGACATTGCCTGCTCCTCTCAAAATCAATTGGACAGACTGGTCCCACATCTGTACATAACAGATACATAGTTGTTAGATACTCTGGTACACATAAAAATGATATATATAAAAAGAAATAAAAATTAAAAACTTTTAAAAAATAAAATGTACCTATCTATCCTTGCTCTGCTCCAGGAGGGATGGGCATGTTAGGATCCCTGGAGAAGTTGATCCCAGTATATAGGTAGTCCTCTATAGCCAAAATCTGTTGAGACCACCAGTCAAAGACAGTATCATCGAAGGCCTCACTAGTCCTCCCTCCCACGTGTCTTGGCAACAATTCTTCCCATATGCACACTGCTGGGAAGGAGGCCACGTGCCCCCATACTGTCTCTCATAGACTGAGACTGGGTACCCTCTCGAAGAAAAAAGAGCATAGAACAGTCTCGAACCCAAAGTTTTTTTTTCCGCCCATGACACTCGGTGAGCTACCTCTTCATGCACTCTATCATGGTTGTGCTCCAGTCGAACACTCGTGCATTATCACTGTACCTCACAATGCATGTGCACCTGGGAGGCCTAATGTAAGGCCACAGATCCAATAATCCAGCCAATAAGTAAAACTATCAGTTGCAGTGATAGGTTGGTAATATTGTGGATCAGAACATGAGAACCCACTTTATCTATGTCAGCCTCACAGTGTATCCCGATCAACTCGGCTATGTTGTGAGGCCCAGGGGGAAAAGCACGAAGGTGAACTGGTTCCCCTCTCCTCGAGAGGACAGTTAGAAAATAAATATCCTCAGTCATTGGAGTCAACGACTACTCCTAGATCATAAATGCCTTTGCATATGGGTGCCAATAATCCACCAAGGCATTCAACAGCCTGGGTTGTGCCCTCATGAGTGGACACTGGAAGAATTTCCACAACCTGTATTGTTTTAATGCGATGGCAACAACAGGTTCTTCTTTGACCAAAGAATAAATTTCCTCATGCTCCCTCTCTCTCCAATGGACATACATCCTGTTACAAACAAGTTCAGAAGAGAGTTAACTCTTGTACTTTCAATTTTTCCATGTTCTTGAGGGTGTACGCGGGCTATATTGGGAACAATCATGTATGCACTTGGGAAGATTGTTATCTTCCTGCAGGTTGTCCTTGGACAACCTGTGTACATGTAGGGATGCCCCTTTTTAGGAGTGCACATCCCCCAAAAAACTAAAATTAATGCAAAAGGGAAGTATTGAAATGCAAGAAGGGTTGATTTGTACTTACTTAGTCCGAGCAGAAGTTTGTTTCATCCGCTGAAGCTCCCTGAATCAACTCTTTTAGCAAAGGGGTCTTTTTGGATTTTTTGTCAATTCTCAATTTACAATGGTGAAATTGAGCTGTCAACTTCTATTTATAGACTTTTTTGGCCTTTTTTGGACCCTTTTGTCATTTTTTTTCTGGCTTGAAAATCATTTAGCATGGTTCTTGATTTTTCCATTGGAACTTGGGTCACTTTTAAAGATTCTTTGGTAAAAGTCATTTTTCCAATGTGATGCATTTAAGTTAGGATTCCACCTCCACTTTTTGCATCTTGTTTTCTTTTCATCTTTACCACAGAATCGATCCCATAGAATTGCGACATGGAACCATCATTGCTTCTCTAGAAGTGTTGTAATTTAGTGTTAGATCCTACCTTCACATGGATATCCTAGGTAGATCCTGGTTGCATTTTGGTGTCCATGTCATCGTCAGTGACTTTAAGGATCGGGAGTCCTTGTTAGTCCTGTCATGATTATGAGTTTGAGCCTCATATGCCTGATCTTAATCACTCTTGGCCTCACCCTCAGGACTCCCAAAAAATGGGTCTTCTTTTAATCCCTTTTCAAACCCGATAAACATGAAAATATTGCAGAGTGATATTGTTGTCCTTCACGCCCACCAAATTAAAATTTGAAGGCACATATATCCAATGATAGCTTACCCCTTTTTCGGTCCGAATGGTCAATTATACAAACAAAGGTATACTCTAGGAACTCTGGTTCGCTAGAAGAGTATTATCAGGTATAAGTTTACCCCTTTTTCGGGCCCAAAGGACTAAATTTACGGAAAAGGAACCCCCATGAAGCCCATAGTTAAGCTATTTTCAAACTCCCTAAAATTGAAAAGATTGTCAAGTGACCTTGTTCCTTCACACTCGTTAAATCGGTCTAGAATAACATACTATATAGATTCAATAGTTAAGCTATTTTCAGACTCCTTAAAATTGAAAATATAGCCGAGTGACCTTGTTCTTTCACACTCGTTAAATTGGTATAGGAAAACATCTACTAGCATGCGTTTACCCCTTTTTCTGGCATGTAAATTAAGGAGGAAAAAGGTACACCTAGGGAGATTTGTCTCACCGGGAGAGTTCTCCTAAGTAGATTTTATACTTTTTCGGACTAAGGAGACTAAACCTAGAAAAGGGTTGTGAGTCCATAGTTAATCTCTTTTCAGACTCCTTAAAATTGAAAATATTCTGAGTGATCTTGTTTGTATCACACTCGTTAAAATGGTTCTGAATATACGTCTTTTTGGTGCTAGTTTATCCCTTTTTCGAGCTGACTATAATACTTTCGAAAAAGGTACCCTAATGGAGTCTCCTTTTATATTTTTTTTAGACTGTCTAAAATTGGAAAACCACATTGAGCTTACCTTCTCTGGGCTCGTGAAAAATACATTGAAGGGTGTTTCATCGTGTCTTTCTAATCACAGTTGCATATATGTGTCTTTGGCCTAATGTCAGCTCCATGTTGCTCTCAACTGAACCTTTTAAGCATGCCTTATATGCAAGCCTTGTAGCACTTTGCCTCTGTGACCTAACACCTTGACCCATGGAGGAATTTTCTCTGAGTGTCATTTTCCTGCACATGTCTCCTTGATCTGAGCAGTAGTGTGTTCCTTTCGCTTGGAACTAGTATGCTTGAGACACTCGTTCCTCATTTGTAATGTAGCATTCTTTTATTCTTTTTCAAGCTCTTTCAAAATATTGAAAAAGACAAAAAAATCAAATATACCCCAAAAAGAGGATGGGAATTTTTTTTTCTTTTTATGGTAGCACAATGAGTCTCCCTTTGACAAAGCACATCCTTTCATTTTTCATCAAGAATTGGGATTTAATATGACCTTAGGAAGTTGTTCTAGCTACATAGAGTTGTGTCCTCCTCCATTTGGTTATTCTTCCAAACACATGGAGAGTTTGCGTTACCTCTTGCATCGTGAACTTATGTCAATGTCATGTTGCCTGAGTCTGATCATCTTTCATGCTATTGTCCAAGGGAATTTTTTACTCAGCTTGGGTCGGCCCTTTTACATTTTTTCTTTTGTCCCTCATGCCCGGCCATCCCGAAATTCCAATCAAGTCCTTGTTCAAAATCAATGAAGCTCTTTGCCCGATCATCAAGATCCTCTTGTATGTTCCCAACGAGCCGTTGAAGACCTATGGGTAGTGAATTCGTACACTCACATTACACTCCTACCCAAGTGGTGAATATTTTGAAGTTTTTGCTCGATCTCTGAAGGCCTCATCTCCAGCCATTAGGCGTCATTCGCTTCATGAAGATGGATACTATACATGTATATCTTTGATTTTAGATCCGATGTGTATTTCTCAAGGCTACACTTTATATAGTTATATGACATGGATATGCAATGTATTTGATTGGTAGCCATGATTTATTTCATCCCAAGCATGGGTATGCTCGCCTCGGTGAGACAATTATTATTTTTGCAGATGGCACCTCCCGAATTCTGGTTCCGGGCTCACTCGCTTTGGATGTTGGTGAATATTTGTAATGTATTTTGTCCATCATATGCTATTTTTACCTCACACATTAGGGGGAATCTGTTAAAACCCTAAATTTCGCCATACATGCATACCTGGCATCAGGCCATCTTACTTGCTATTTTTGCCAAGCCATCACTAAACAACTCTTCTCAAAAACACTATTTTTTAAGATGTACGTGCCCTGAACCATTACTGCCCACGTATGTATGCTAGATGCACCATTACTTCCCATGTACGTATGTTATCTTCACCATTACAGCCCACGTATGCCCACAAAAGTTGCAAAAATTAAAAATTTGCAAGGAATTCGTTGAGATTACAGGATTTTGGGTAGTTTTCCAACTATCCCACCATCTATAGCTCATCACCCAACCAAATAACCATCCTTTTGTCATATAAAATGAGGTGTTGGGGTCTCATTCACAAAACAAGCATAAGAACAATGAAACTCTACCCGTTTCACATCCCCTCCTTGCCCCAAGAATTTGCAGCCACCTTGTGAGTTTTGTGCCAGAATTTCCTATTCTTGCCTTTTTCCTCCATTATAAGCCTATGACATTTCCCTAGAGAGAAGTGTGAGAGGAGAAAGATACGTGGAAGTGAAATTAGATCTTGGTAAAGAGGATCCTGAACCAGGTTTGAGAAGCAGTTGTTGATCTCATTGTAAGTAAACTTTGTGATTCTAATAAAAGGAGTACTTTTTCTGCCCCACCATATGATGTGTTCAATCTTTATGTTTGATTCATGTTTTATTATGACATTATTGACGGGCGAAATTGACCACTCGTCAACTAGAGGAGTGAATCCGGTCCGGGGTTGTCTAAATAACCCAAGCTGTTTGAATTAATCGACTCCGACGGGTTTAGCGGCTCCGTTGGTTGATCTAAGTCCTAGGAAAAAAAAAAAAAAAAGCTAAAGAAACTAATCTAAGTGAAAAACAGCTAATGCAACCTATATACAAATCTAATATATATTTACAGTTTTACTGGCTAACAAAATAATAGTTCTACTTATTAAATATATAGTGCATAGATATATTTATATTTCTACTATATGCACAGTATTCACAAATTGCAACTTTTTAATCAAAAACCTGCGAAAATCATATATGAATTAACAGCAAAAGCTATTGTTCAGTATTTTTTGATTTTTTATAACTTTTATAAACAGGAAATGAAACGAGAGCTATCTAATTAAGCAATAAAAATAACAATCTGTATTATATATCTATCTAAGCTACAGAGAATTGTTATATTAATTGAACTATTAAAATAAAATAGCAAACTGACCTGAAATTACCATCTCCTACTTGTCCTGTACATAGGCATCTGCGTTCACTGTTCGATGAGGCCAACCCGCATGGGATTTTCCAATACTTCGCGTAAACACGAAGCAACAACGCTTTTGAATGCTAACGACAGAACATGTAAAGGATGTAGCAACAACAATTTTATAATTTACAATTGATTACATTAAGATAAATCTCTCTGCAAAGATTTGTATATAACCGCTCATTTAATAAAGAAGATTAACCCTCTGTTCATTAAATTGAAACAGGATAATTGCTGTATGTAAAATGAGAGACATCAAATATGGACACTATTTAAATCCCATCACATCAACCTGTAGCAAATTATGATATCTAAAGTAGTCAATAATTTGATTACAAATTGAAATGCACAAAAACTTGAACAAAAGTATGATATATTGAAGCTAAAGCCATACAAACATATACTTTCATTCGAGTCTGAATAATCATCAATCCATATTCTCTGCTCCCCAGCAACGATGGTTTTTGTTTACAAAAATAATACATATATAAAGGCTACATGATGAAAACATTCCTGTAGAAATTATCAAAGCTGTTGCAAAAATTATGGGAATACAATCTCCCAAATTCCTGTTCCTATCTAAAACTAACAGCCCAATCCAAAACTATGTAAAAAAAGCATGTTCAAAGATGCCACAGTCAATCCAATTTCCTTTGAAATTCGTGTGTACCTGTAAATGCACAAAAATACACGATTTCAGATTGTGTTTAGTTGCAAAATAAAAAATTCAAATTTTTATGACTAGCTACAGAATCTCACGATTCTGTAGCTAGTTATTATTTACAAACAAAATCATATTGTATCAATTCAATCATAACAGAAATAGATGCGATTGAGCAAACAAATCCTTTATGCTAATTCAAAACAAACAAAATCATTCTAAAATCATTGTTGAAATACCATACCTTGGTTTCAGGGATTCGATTCGATCAAGCTATTTTTGAATTAATAATGGCAGTGGCCGCCTCTACATTTTTGAAAATGACAGAGCCTGTGGTCTTCTGCCTTTTATCATTAGCTTGCAGTCTGTCATTTTCTTTGGTTAACACATTTACTTAGTCCTCCAAGGACTTGATTCAGGATTGGAGCAAAGGGACGTCTGTATAATATTAGTTGAGCCATGACTTGCATTCATTGCACTATGGTTGATCAGGCCGTGTAATTACAGGTGAAGAATCTCTTAATTTACTAGCAGTTCCACTGTCGAGTTTGATCCCGGGGAAGTTGGGGTCATCTCTAAGGCACGGCAGGAGGTTCGTCACATAGTCATAGGGCTTGAATGAACAAAGGCCGTGTGAGTATGGATACTCCTTGGTTAGAAACCGCTCGATTTCAGAATTAGAATATTCACTCAACATAATTGGTTGTTGGTCTGTGTTTTGTTTAGGTTTATTGCAAGCACACCTTGATACCCAGAATGTAGCCTTTTTACTTTTGTGATTGACATCATTGTTACCCTTACCCTTTTTCCTTGCAGACCTTTTAACAGGCTTACCGCCATCTTTTAGGCATGAATAAGGAAGGGTGTCAGTTTGGGTAGGGTTCGGGTAGGTCGAGGGTTCAAGAGAGGGAAAGAGTGTAGGAGGGGGCATGACAGGCCCGACAAGGGTTTCTGTGACCATGGTTTTGTCAACTTGTCCAATTTCAGGACTAGCAAAGTCATTCCTCAACAAGAAAGCTTCCCAACAGTCGCCACTCAACCTCAAATGATGAACTATAATAATTTTATTTAAATAATGGTGGAAGAGGCTGGAGTCATATTTCTCCCTCTTGAAATGTTTGTCCATTTTATATAAACTCCGAAGGAGGAAATGTGGCATATTTAAAGGAAAATTTATGAAACTCATGAGCAGTCAAAGGTGTTATAGGAAAACTAAATCGTATCTACCCTCACATGTAATGAATTGCTTGATAATGGCCAACAAATCATGCCACCTAGACTTAAGAGTTGTAACTGGCATACCTTTGTCACAACTGTTGATTTTCCTTGAGGTAAACAGTAGTGGCCATGGTACTTCATCAACCTTTGAATTTTTAAACCATTTCTGCCCTTTAGCTGGTAGACCAGTGGCTGAGCTGAGGAAATCCTCATTCAATTCGAGTTGGATGTCCCCAAGTTTAGCCCTGCATCCATCGAATGTAAGTGAAAATTGATGAGCGACTACGAGGTTGAAAACCTCGAACTTCTCAATAAAAACCAACCAACCATTCCTCTCTAGGTCCTCTCAGGAGTTATCAAATAACAACAAAGTTTGGATGTCGTTGGGCTCGATTCGCACTACAGGAGCCATAGAAAATAACACAGGATCAACAGGGTAATGGATGAGGGGGTTTGACAGGGTAGACACAGAACCATTTTCCCGCAGCTTCCCCAAAGCAGGCAAAGGCAACCTGAAATCCAAGACAGAGCGTTAATTCTTATGCGTGCGAGGGTGGTGGAGTAAATTGGGACCATGCAAAACTATCATGTTGGGTTTGTACAACCAACGGCGCCTTGGTACATTCAAATCACAATAGTGTATATAAAAAGCATTGCAAACAACATGTCAAATGAATTATCACATAACCATTGAAAACCATGATATACATAACCAAAAATCGATCCGAGTGTTAAATAAATAATGGCATTTGCATGATTTAAAAGAAACACCAATACGTCAAATGAACCATGATTTGACCCAAAATTAATGTGTTCAATAAAACCAT
>JASDQU010817154.1:0-19745 GCA_032191745.1 Picea mariana | reverse complement strand
CTTTTTTTATTTTATTTAAGTGCTAATCAAGCAACAAAGGGAAAATATCGACAAGCACAAAACCAAGAAAGACAAATTCTAGTTTAAAGCGAAGATCACAAAGAATAAAAGTAAAGGCACACAATGACAATAAAGAAAACAAAGACTCTTAAGCTTTCCTAAAAACCATAAAGAAAAATAATTTTTATTTTTATTTTCTGTGCAACTATCAATGGAGAAAAAGCAGGCTAAGGGTAAGATGACCTAACCTATTGACTATTCAACCGTGGACTCAGACACTTGAGAGGAATACTTCTCATCAAAGGAGGGGATGACTGCCCCACCCTAAATAAAAAGCAGCCTGTCAAGCACGCTACTGTCACTAAAACAGCCCACGTGCGAACGCGTGCTGAGCTGAAACGGGACATGTGTACACGCGGTCTAACCTTGTACAGGCCATGTGTATGTATGATTTCTAAGACAAAGACAAAAATAGGCAGTCCAGACCAGGAAGAGGCCTCTATTATTGAAAACTAGGGTCCCTTGAAGGCTCGGATGCGTTTTCTAACAGAAAAGAAAAAATAATTGCAAGGAATAACCAAACACAAAAAGACAAACTAAGACAGGACTGTGAACCAGCAAGACTCAGACAGGATCCAGAAAACCCCCCGAGAATGTATAATTCTGACAGGGAAGAGGACTGCCTCTTAAAATTATCTGAACTCCTACACGCTACTGCAACCTCTACATCTAGCATTCACACGCGGGTTGTAAGAGGTTAGGGCGCAGGCACACGCGTGTAGGCCTTCTGCAGGTTGCGTGTACCTCTATGTGTCCCGACAACTATTGTCAAGTAGAGGTCAGGGAAAACTGGTATGAAGAACCAGGCTCCCTGCTCGCTCAGACCTTACAGAAAAAGACAGGAAAAGAAACAGAAAATCTAATCTTTTTAAACTACCCAAAAACCTCAACTAAATCCGGAAACCCTAAAGAGTATCTTCCCCAGTATGGTCGCCAACTCTGTTGTTGGGAAAAATACCCTACGGAATAGAAAACTAGGGTCAGACTTTCATGCAGATTTTGACCGTAAAGAAATTACTTTTTAACCTACCACCCAAAACTTAAACCCCTCTTTCACAATACATGCATGGAAAGGAACTACTAACCTTTTTACTGATGTTTGGTGTAGATCCTCCATTGCGCTTTGACCGCTTTCTTGCGTTGCTCCTTCCAAAGATAACCTGCAATCAAGATAACCAACTATGCATGCATGCTACTTCTCTACTTGAGGGTTAGAAATTAAGCACAAATTAAGCAAACCACAGATAACTCATGCATTGGGACGGGAAAAGTATTCTTTTATTATTTGAAAAATGAATCAACTTACAATCAAATTCGAGACCAACCACCACTCCTTGATCCTGATCCTGGGATCCTCCTCTTCTATCCCCCAACTGCTTTGCGTTAATTCTCCTTTGGCTTGAGGAAAGGCTAAAGGGTTGGGACAATGGATTCGGCAAATGGACAGAGTTTCTTCACTATATTTTTTCCCCTTCAAATGGTACCCCTACCCCTTATTTTATAGGCTAGAAGGAGCTAGGGTTTTGGATGAACCCTCAACCATGCATGGCCAGGAGTTTCAGTTAACTGACCCATAGCTTTTTGTCCCATCGACAACTTTCCTTTTTTTGTGATTCTGAAGGTACACGCGGGCTGTAGTGGGCCTGCTAGCATGGAATTTTAGATACACGCGGGCTGTAGTGGGCCAGCTAGCATGTACTTTTAAAAATGGAGTTTTTAGAAGAGTTGTTCAGTAGTTTTTAGCAAAGAAGGGATATGAATTGGCCTGATGCCAGGTAAGCATGTGTGGTGCAATTTAGGGTTATAACAGCCAAGAACCCATTTGTTCCTCTCCAGATCGAGAGAACAAAGGGTGAAACAATGACACACATCCCGAAAGGGGCGTTCAAGAAAACTTCTCATAATCCAAATGCAAGGGCCTCACATAACTACTTTGTGGTGGAGGGTTTGTCACAAACCCCTTGTGCGATGTCTACTTTGGAGGTCCTCCAGAGTTTCCCTTCGCAGAGAAAATCTCTTCTAGTTGCCTTAAGAGCTTTTGATACCTGTAATCCAAGAATGATCATGATTGATACGACTGACTTGAAACCTCGTCTCCCATACCACGTTGTGTTTCAGATAATAGTGGATCACCCCAAAAAATATTTTACCCAAAAACATTTCTGCACGGTGGTTGATGAGGGAACCTTGACATCTATGATGTCATTGGTGTGTTGGAAGTCCATTGGCTAACCTGTTTTGTCTCCATCACCTACTCTACTTACTGATTTTGACGGTCATTCTTTCAGAACACATGGAATCATCCCTTCTTTCCCCCTGTAGTTGGGAGGGAAGACCATGTGCTTCAAAGTTGAAGTGGTCGATGCACCTCTCAACTACAACCTGTTGTTAGGAAGGATTTGGACATATGCAATGCATGCAGTGGTTTCCACAGTTTTTTGGGTCTTGTTGTTTCCACAAGAGGTTTGAATCGTGACCATTGATCAATTGTCCTTCTTGAGGCATGACCCTTCATTGGGGGCATCCACGGTCCTGATTATTGATAACCCACAACCCGGTGTCATCAATGTGGGGTTTGGTTTGTTCCCACCTTTGATGTGTATGTTCGATTACCCACCTCCTTCTGGCGATGTCAATATGATATCGATTGTCCCTGACCAGCCTAGGGATGAAATATTTCAAGTGTTGGCATTCTGTATGACTTACTTTAATGATCCATTAGCTCTTCCTTCCCCATCGACCACGATGGAAGGGACAGGGAACCATGGAATACCCATGCCCTTTTCAGCCACAGAAGTTGAGTACTCTATTTTCCAGCAAGCTTTTATCGACCCCGATCCAACTCCTGCACCAAAGTTAGATCTAGTTCTTAAGCCTATTTGGGCTCAAGATTCCCTTGCCACTATCGATTCTTTGGACTTGGTATTTCCCTCTGACGAAGCAATTTTAAAGGCACTGACTAGTCTGGACAGACCCTGGGATGATCTCCATCATAGATCTTACTTCCTCCCAGAGTTAAGAAGAATAGAGGCAGGAGAATTCGTGTTGACTATGACTGGAGATAGGCCTTTTCGTTTAATCCTCTGGCTACACACGTAGTTTGTGCCAAGGGTAATATGGAAACCATCGCTGAAAATATACATATTTACATATCCATAACCCTTGGTGTCATGGAGAATTTCTTCATCAAAGAAAACTTCTCCCCTGAGGAGATTCGAATCTACACAAATTTATTTAAGGAATTCCACGATGTTTTTTCCTGGTATTACAAGGAGATGCCAAACACTGATCTGAGAATCATCGAACATGAAATAAAGACTTATCCTGACGCCAAGACGGTCCAGCAGAATCTTTGTCCAATCAATCCTAAAAAAGAAGCAGCTATTAAGGCTGAAGTAGAGAAGCTCCTCAAATACGGTTTCATCTACCCCATTCAGTTGACTCAATGGGTTTCAAATCCTATTCCGGTCAACAAAAAGCAGGGAACGATTCGCGTATGTATGGAATTTCATGATTTGAACAAGGCATGTCCAAAGGATAATTTCCCCACCCCATTCGTTGACCAGATTGTTGATGAGTGCATAGGCTGTGAGGTCTTTTCTTTCATGGATGGATTTTCGGAATACAATCATATACATATTAAGCCCGAAGACCAACATAAAATATATTTTATTTGTCCATGGGGTACATTTTCTTATCGGAAGATGCCTTTTGGCCTGAAAAATGTTGGAGCCACTTTTTAGCGGGCCATGTATTTCTTTCCATGACCTAAGACTTATAGGCGAGGATTATCTTGATGATTTAGTGTCACGATCTCATAAGAGAGCTAATCATCCTGGGCACCTCCAACTTATCTTTGAGCGATGTCGCTACTATCGGATTCACTTGAATCCAAACAAGTGCAGCTTTTGCGTGACATCAGATCGTCTTCTAGGTTTCATAGTGTCGACAATAGGGATCATGGTTAATCCTCTAAAGGTTGAGGCGATAGTTCAATTTCTTCCCCCATGCACAGTCCCTTAGCTTCAAAGATTACAGGGTAAAGTGAATTCTCTTCGGCATTTTATCTTAAACTATGTTGAGATCAAAAAAGGGTTTATGCATCTACTGAAGAAGGGAGTCCCTTTACATTTGGACAAATCCACTTAGAGCTCTTTTGAAGCGCTAAAACATGCCCTCACGTCTTCCCCTCTACTCTAGCCTTCCAATTATAATAAAGATTTCTTATTGTATTTGGCCACTGCAGAGTCAACCATCGGTATGGTCTTGGTTCAAGAGAACGATCTACTTGAAGAGCATGTGATCTATTACCTGAGTTGAGGCCTGGTTGGACCAAAACTCAACTACTCCCACGTTGAGAAGTTGGCACTGGTAAAAGTACATGCTATCCAGCGGTTCCGTCATTATATTCTACTTCATAATACCATCGTCGTTATCGTTGTGAATCCATTTCAATATGTGTTGACACAACACATCATCGGCATAAATATTAGTAGATGGATAGTTATCCTCCAGGAATTTGACTTGGATCTAGTTTCAATGAAACCCAAAAAATTACTAGTCTTTGCGGAACTTATCTCGGAACTTCCAGTCGAATCAGGTGATGTTACACCCGAAGAATCACCGATTAAAGGAGATCTTTTTCTGATTTCATCTTCAGACCCCTAGTATGGAGATATACTAGTCTATCTCTAGAATTTGAAGTGCCCCGCCTCTACTTCTCATGATAAGCATTGACGTATATGCCATCGAGAGAAGAACTATCTCATACTCAAAGACACTTTGTATCATCGAGGTGTAGATTGCATCCTTCGCCGGTGTCTCATTCATGAAGAAGAAAAACTCATGCTTAATGTCTTCCACACTGGAGCATGTGGTGGTCATTTGTCTGGGTTGGAAAAAACCCAAAATATTCTATGAGTGGATTACTTTTGGCTGACGTTGATCAAAGATTGCATTGAATCAGTCAAGAAGTGCCACCTGGGTCAGATCTTCTTTGGAAAGGTGAGGGCACACCCCGCTCCCATGTTTCCCATCATTACTGTTGGCCCCTTCACCAAGTGGGGGATTGATTATACTACATGCCATCCCCCTTCATCCAGGGGGCACCATTATATCATCGTAGCAGTAGACTACTTCACAAAGTGGGTCGAAGCTATGTTGACATTCAATAATGATGGAGAGACAACAACTCTCTTTTTGTTTAATCAGATAATAGCAAGGTTCGACATCCTGAAGGAGATTTTCACTAACCATGAAAGTCACTTTCAAAATGAAATGATGTTTGAGTTAACATCAAAGCTTGGGTTAAGGCAAGAGAATTCATCACCTTACTACCCACAAGAGAATGGTCAGGTAGAAGCTGTGAATAAGTCTCTAAATACCATTCTACAATGAACGAACAATTCGGCCAAGTCAAATTGTCATTTGATGTTGTACTTGGCATTGTGGGCCTAGCAAACGTCTGTGAATGCTACCACCGGTTTATCAAATTTTCAACTCATTTATGGGTTGGAAGCAGTCTTGCCAATAGACTACCAGATCTCATCTCCTAAGTTGGTAGTACAGTTATTTCCAGACACTTCACCGCTTGAGGAACGCTTATTATATCTCGAGAAACTCAACGAGAAGCGATGTGATGCAACTTTGGCTAATGAGGCTCACAAGCAAAGAGTCAAGTGTCAGTATGATCGATCCATTTGTCCTCAGATTTTCTCCGAAGGCGACCTTGTCTTAGTCTAGGACCAAGATAAAGATCCCTTGGGGGAAAGAAAGTTCAAACCTATGCGGTTTGGACCGTTCATTGTGAAGGAAGTATTAAATAAGGGTGCTTATCATCTGGTTGACTTTGATGGGAACACTTTGGCGGAGCCTAGAAATGGGCTCTACCTCAATAAGCATTACTCGCAGGTGGGTTGCCTTGGGTGACTTCTTGTACATATGTATAATTCTTATACATTTAGTTTTTTTTGTCCTTTTGTTTTATGGATGTGTCATTTTTGTTGTCATCTTTTTCACTGTGGCTGATGTCAAGTGAATCAGAGGTGTTTATTGGGTTTGCGGATGATGCTAGTCAACAAACTCAGAGGCTTGCTTCCGCGGTTTGGGTGATCTTCACACATCAAGGCCAGTTGCTATCTTCTAGAGGTATATGTTAAGGTGACACCACAAATAATATCTTTGAGTACAACGCAGTGATAGAGTTTCTTCGTGACACTTTGTCACATGGTATCTCTCACCTTCATGTCTACTTAGATGCATAGTTGGTTGTGTCCCAGTTAAATGGGGTTTATCGTGTTTATGATCCTACTCTGCACTGACGATTCCTTAGGGTACATCTCTTAGAACGATGCTTTGATTACATTACATATATCCATGTTCCTAGGATATTGAATCAAATGACAGATACTCTAGCTAATCAAGTATTAGATTGGCATATTTCACACACATAAAAAGAATCACACACATACACATGTACTTACATTGTAAAAATGTGATCCATAAGACATAAAAGATGTAAATACGCATATATATATATATATATATATATATATATATATATCAAAAGTCTCAGAGTACATAGGTGGGCACAAGCACCTCAAAAAATAATTTCTGGTATACATCGCGGGGCTTATGCCCTCAAAAATATACAAAAAGTGCCCTCTGAACGTAAGTGGTCCACCCTAAGCTAAGCATGGGGCCTATTGGCCTTGCCATAGTGAACAACGACGTTTGCCAAATGTCGAAAAATATCGACCCAGGTCCGTGGCACCCTAACTACATGAGGTTGCATAGATGGTGGGAGATCATCAATCTTGGCCATAGGCACTGTACGAGTGAACGCGGTGAGGTCAACACTCTCTCAGCCTCTTTGACTGGAGGTCCCCCTGTTCTTGTTGGTGGTTCGGCGGCCACTACCGGTGTTGCCTCTGGTCAAGGACATTGCCTGCTCCTCTCAAAATCAATTGGACAGACTGGACCCACATCTATACATAACAGATACATAGTTGTTAGATACTCTGGTACACATAAAAATGATATATATAAAAAGAAATAAAAATTAAAAAATTTAAAAAAATAAAATGTACCTATCTATCCTTGCTCTGCTCTAGGAGGGATGGGCATGTCAGGATCCCTGGAGAAGTTGATCCCAGTATACAGGTAGTCCTCTATAGCCAAAATCTATTGAGACCACCAGTCAAAGACAATATCATTGAAGGCCTCACTAGTCCTCCCTCCCCCCTATCTTGGCAACAATGCTTCCCATATGCACACTGCTGGGAAGGAGGCCACGTGCCCCCATACTGTCTCTCGTAGACTGAGACTGGGTACCCTCTCGAAGAAAAAAGAGCATAGAACAGTCTTGAACCCAAAGTTTTTTTTTACGCCCATGACACTCTGTGAGCTATCTCTTCATGCACTCTATCATGGTTGTGCTCCAGTCGAACACTCGTGCATTAGCACTATAACTCACAATGCATGTGCACCTGGGAGGCTTGATGTAAGGCCATAGATCCAATAATCCACCCAATAAGTAAAACTATCACTTGCAGTGATAGGTTGGTAATATTGTGGATCAGAACATGAGAACCCACTTTATCTATGTCAGCCTCGCAGTGTATCCCAATCAACTCGGCTATGTTGTGCGGCCCAGGGGGAAAAGCACGAAGGTGGACTGGTTCCCCTCTCCTCAAGAGGCCAGTTAGAAAATAAATATCCTCAGTCGTTGGAGTCAACGACTACTCCTAGAGCATAAATGCCTCTGCATCTGGGTGCCAGTAATCCACCAAGGCATTCAACAGCTTGGGTTGTGCCCTCATGAGTGGACACTGGAAGAATTTCCACAACCTGCATTGTTTTAATGCGACGACAACAATAGGTTCTTCTTCGACCAAAGAATAAATTTCCTCATGCTCCCTCTCTCTCCAATGGACATACATCCTATTACAAACAAGTTCAGAAGAGAGTTAACTCTTGTACTTTCAATTTTTCCATGTTCTTGAGGGTGTACGCGGGCTATATTGCGAACAATCATGTATGCACTTGGGAAGATTGTTATCTTCCCGCAGGCTGTCCTTGGACAACCTGTGTACATGTAGGGATGCCCCTTTTTAGGAGTGCACATCCCCCAAAAAACTAAAATTAATGCAAAAGGGAAGTATTGAAATGCAAGAAGGGTTGATTTGTACTTACTTGGTCCGAGAGGAAGTTTGTTTCATCTTCTGAAGCTCCCTGAATCAACTCTTTTAGCAAAGGGTTCTTTTTGGATTTTTTGTCAATTCTCAATTTTCAATGGTGAAAATGAGTTGTCAACTTCTATTTATAGACTTTTTTGGCCTTTTCTGCCACTTTTTTGGACCCTTTTGTCATTTTTTTTCTGGCTTGAAAATCATTTAGCATGGTTCTTGAATTTTCCATTGGAACTTGGGTCACTTTTAAAAATTCTTTGGTAAAAGTCATTTTTCCAACGTGATGCATTTAAGTTAGGATTCCACCTCCACTTTCTGCATCTTGTTTTCTTTTCCTCTTTACCACAGAATCGATCCCACAGAATTGCGACATGGAACCATCATTGCTTCTCTAGAAGTGTCGTAATTTAGTGGTAGATCCTACCTTCACATGGATATCCTAGGTAGATCATGGTTGCATTTTGGTGTCCATGTCATCGTTAATGACTTTAAGGATCGAGATTCCTTGTTAGTCCTGTCATGATTACGAGTTTGAGCCTCATATGCCTGATCTTAATCACTCTTGGACTCACCCTCAGGACTCCCAAAAAACGGGTCTTCTTTTAAGCCCTTTTTAGACCCGATAAACATGAAAAGATTGCAGAGTGATATTGTTGTCCTTCACGCCCACCAAATTAAAATTTGAAGGCACATATATCCAATGATAGCTTACCCCTTTTTCGGTCCGAATGGTCAATTATACAAACAAAGGTATACTCTAGGAACTCTGGTTTGCTAGAAGAGTATTATCAGGTATAAGTTTACCCCTTTTTCGGGCCCGAGAGACTAAATTTACAGAAAAGGAACCCCCACGGAGTCCATAGTTAAGCTCTTTTCAAACTCCCTAAAATTGAAAAGATTGTCAAGGGACCTTGTTCCTTCACACTCGTTAAATCGGTCCAGAAGAACATACTATATAGATTCCATAGTTAAGCTCTTTTTAGACTCCTTAAAATTGAAAATATAGCTGAGTGACCTTGTTCTTTCACACTCGTTAAATTGGTACATGAAAACATCTACTAGCATGCGTTTACCCCTTTTCTGGCATGTAAATTGAGGAAAAAGGTACACCTAGGGAGATTCTTATCACTGGGAAAGTTATCCTAAGTAGATTTTATACTTTTTCGGACTAAGGAGACTAAACCTAGAAAAGGATTGTGAGTCCATAGTTAATCTCTTTTCAGACTCCTTAAAATTGAAAATATTTCTGAGTGATCTTGTCTGTATCACACTCGTTAAAATGGTTCTGAATATACGTCTTTTTGGTGCTAGTTTATCCCTTTTTCGAGCCGACTATAATACTTTTGAAAAAGGTACCCTAATGGAGTCTCCTTTTATATTTTTTTTAGACTGTCTAAAAATGGAAAACCACATTGAGCTTACCTTCTCCAGGCTTGTGAAAAATACATTGAAGGGTGTTTCATCGTGTCTTTCTAATCACAGTTGCATATCTGCGTCTTTGGCCTAATGTTAGCTCCATGTTTCTCTCAACTGAACCTTTTAAGCATGCCTTATATGCAAGCCTTGTAGCACTTTGCCTCTGCGACCTGACACCTTGACCCATGGAGGAATTTTCTCTAAGTGTCATTTTCTTGCACATGTCTCCTTGATCTGAGTAGTAGTGTGTTCCTTGCGCTTAGAACTAGTATGCTTGAGACACTCGTTCCTCCTTTGTAATGTAGTATTCTTTTATTCTTTTTCAAGCTCTTTCAAAATATTGAAAAAGACAAAAAAATCAAATATACCCCAAAAAGAGGATGGGAAAAGTTTTTTCTTTTTATGGTAGCACAATGAGTCTCTCTTGGACAAAGCACATCCGTTCATTTTTCATCAAGCATTGGGATTTAATATGACCTTAGGAAGTTGTTCTAGCTACATAGAGTTGTGTCCTCCTCCATTTGGTTATTCTTCCAAACACATGGAGAGTTTGTGTTACCTCTTGCATCGTGAACTTATGTCAATGTCATGTTGCCTGAGTCTGATCATCTGTCGTGCTATTGTCCAAGGGAATTTTTTACTCAGCTTGGGTCAGCCCTTCTACATTTTTTCTTTTTTCCCTCATGCCCGGCCATCCCGAAAGTCCAATCAAGTCCTTGTTCGAAATCAATGAAGCTCTTTGCCCGATCATCAAGATCCTCTTGTATGTTCTCGACAAGCCGTCAAAGACCTATGGGTAGTGAATTCGTACACTCACATTACACTCCTACTCAAGTGGTGAATATTTTGAATTTTTTGCTCGATCTCTGAAGGCCTCATCTCCAGCCATCAGGCGTCATTCGCTTCATGAATATGGATACTATACATGTATATCTTTGATCTTAGATCCGATGTGTATTTCTCAAGGATACACTTTATATAGTTATATGACATGGATATGCAATGTATTTGATTGGCATCCATGATTTATTTCATCCCAAGCATGGGTATGCTCGCCTCGGTGAGACAATTATTATTTTTGCAGATGGCACCTCCCGAATTCTAGTTTTGGGCTCACTTGCTTTGGATGTTGGTGAATATTTGTAATGTATTTTGTCCATCATATGCTCTTCTGACCTCACACATTAGGGGGAATCTGTTAAAACCATAAATTTCACCATACATGCATACCTGGCATCAGGCCATCTTACTTGCTATTTTTGCCAAGCCATCACCAGATGCACCATTACTTCCCATGTACGTACACTATCTTCACCATTACAGCCCATGTATACCCACAAAAGTTGCAAAAATTAAAAATTTGCAAGGAATTCGTTGAGATTACGGGATTTTGGGTAGTTTTCCAACTATCCCACCGTCTATAGCTCATCACCCAACCGAATAACCATCCTTTTGTCATATAAAATGAGGTGTTGGGGTCTCATTCACAAAATAAGCATAAGAACAATGAAACTCTACCCGTTTCACATCCCCTCATTGCCCCAAGAATTTGCAGCCACCTTGTGAGTTTTGTGCCAGAATTTCCTATTCTTGCCTTTTTCCTCCATTATAAGCCTATGACATTTCCCTAGAGAGAAGTGTGAGAGGAGAAAGATACGTGGAAGTGAAATTAGATCTTGGTAAAGAGGATCCTGAACCAGGTTTGAGAAGCAGTTGTTGATCTCATTGTAAGTAAACTTTGTGATTCTAATAAAAGGAGTACTTTTTCTGTCCTGCCATATGATGTGTTCAATCTTTATGTTTGATTCATGTTTTATTATGACATTATTGACAGGCGAAATTGACCACTCGTCAACTAGAGGAGTGAATCCGATCCGGGGTTGTCTAAATAACCCAAGCCATTTGAATTAATCCACTCCAACGGGTTGAGTGGCTCCGTTGGCCGATCTAAGTCCTAGGGAAATTAAAAAAAAAATAAGCTAAAGAAACTAATCTAAGTAAAAAACAGCTAATGCAACCTATATACAAATCTAATATATATTTACAGTTTTACTGGCTAACAAATTAATAGTTCTACTTATTAAATATATAGTGCATAGATATATTTATATTTCTACTATATGTACAGTATTCACAAATTGCAACTTTTTAATCAAAAACCTGCGAAAATCATATATGAATTAACAGCAAAAGCTATTGTTCCGTATTTTTTGATTTTTTATAACTTTTATAAACAGGAAATGAAACGACAGCTATCTAACTAAGCAATAAAATTAACAATCTGTATTATATATCTATCTAAGCTACAGAGAATTGTTATATTAATTGAACTATTAAAATAAAATAGCAAACTGACCTGAAATTATCATCTCCTACTTGTCCTGTACATAGGCATCTGCGTTCACTGTTCGATGAGGCCAACCCGCACTGGATTTTTCAATACTTCACGTAAACACGAAGCAACAACACTTTTGAATGCTAACAACAAAACATGTAAAGGATGTAGCAACAACAATTTTATAATTTACAAATGATTACATTAAGATAAATCTCTCTGCAAAGATTTGTATATAACCGCTCATTTAATAAAGAAGATTAACCCTCTGTTCATTAAATTGAAACAGGATAATTGTTGTATGTAAAATGAGAGACATCAAATATGGACACTATTTAAATCCCATCACATCAACCTGTAGCAAATTATAATATCTAAAGTAGTCAATAATTTGATTACAAATTGAAATGCACAAAAACTTGAACAAAAGTATGATATATTGAAGCTAAAGTCGTACAAACATCTACTTTCATTCAAGTTCATCAATCCATATTCTCTGCTCCCCAGCAATGATGGTTTTTGTTTACAAAAATAATACATATATAAAGGCCACGGGATGAAAACATTCCTGTAGAAATTATCAAAGCTGTTGCAAAAATTATGGGAATACAATCTCCCAAATTCTCGTTCCTATCTAAAACTAACAGCCCAATCCAAAACTATGTAAAAAAAGCATGTTCAAAGATGCCACAGTCAATCCAATTTCCTTTGAAATTCGTGTGTACCTGTAAATGCACAAAAATACACGATTTCAGATTGTGTTTAGTTGTAAAATCAAAAATTCAAATTTTTATGACTAGCTACAGAATCTCACGATTCTGTAGCTAATTATTATTTACAAACAAAATCATATTGTATCAATTCAATCATAACAGAAATAGATGCAATTGAGCAAAAAAATCCTTTATGCTAATTCAAAACAAACAAAATCATTCTAAAATCATTGTTGAAATACCATACCTCGGTTTCAGGGATTCGATTCGATCAAGCTGTTTTTGAATTAACAATGGCAGCGGACGCCTCTACATTTTTGAAAACGACAGAGCCTGTGGTCTTCTGCCTTTTATCATTAGCTTGCAGTCTGTCATTTTCTTTGGTTAACACATTTACTTGGTCCTCCAAGGACTTGATTCGGGATTGGAGCAAAGCGACGTCTGTATAATATTAGTTGAGCCACGACTTGCATTCATTGCACTGTGGTTGATCAGGCCGTGTAATTACAGGTGAAGAATCTCTTAATTTACCAGCAGTTCCACTGTCGAGTTTGATCCTGGGGAAGTTGGGGTCATCTCTAAGGCACAGCGGGAGGTTCGTCACATAGTCATAGGGCTTGAATGAACAAAGGCCGTGTGAGTATGGATACTCCTCTGTTAGAAACCGCTTGATTTCGGAATCAGAATCTTCACTCAACAGAATTGGTTGTTGGTCTATGTTTTGTTTAGGTTTATTGTGAGCACACCTTGATACCCAGCGCACAACCTTTTTACTTTTGTGATTGACATCATTGTTACCCTTACGCTTTTTCCTTGCAGACCTTTTAACAGGCTTACCGCCATCTTTTAGGCATGAATCAGGTAGGGTGTCGGTTTGGGTAGGGTTCGGGTAGGTCCATGGTTCAAGAGAGGGTAAGAGTGTAGGAGGGGGCATGACAGGCCTGACAAGGGTTTCTGTGACCACGGTTTTGTCAACTTGTCCAATTTCAGGACTGGCAAAGCCATTCCTCAACAAGAAAGCTTCCCAACAATCGCCACTCAACCTCAAATGATGAACTATAATAATTTTAATTAAACAATGGTGGAAGAGGCTGGAGTCAGATTTCTCCCTCTTGAAATGTTTGGCCATTTTATATAAACTTCGAAGGAGGAAATGTGGCATATTTAAAGGAAAATCTATGAAACTCATGAGCAGTCAGAGGTGTTATAGGAAAACTAAACTGTATCTACCCTCGCATGTAATGAATTGCTTGATAATGGCCAACAAATCATGCCACCTAGACTTAAGAGCTGTAACTAGCATACCTTTGTCACAACTATTGATTTTCCTTGACGTAAACAGCACTGGCCATGGTACTTCATCAACCTTTGAATTTTTAAACCATTTCTGCCCTTTAGCTGGTAGACCAGTGGCTAAGCTGAGAAAATCCTTGTTCAATTCGAGTTGGATGTCCCCAAGTTTAGCCCTACATCCATCGAATGTAAGTGAAAATTGATGAGCGACTATGAGGTTGAAACCCTCGAACTTCTCAATAAAAACCAACCAACCATTCCTCTCTAGGTCCTCTCAGGAGTTATCAAATAACAACAAAGTTTGGATGCCATTGGGCTCGATTCACACTATAGGAGCCATAGAAAATAGCACAGGATCAACAGGGTAATGGATGAGGGGGTTTGACAGGGTAGACATAGAACCATTTTCCCGCAGCTTCCCCAAAACAGGCAAAGGCAACTTGAAATGCAAGACAGAGCGTTAATGCTTATGCGTGATAGGGTGGTGGAGTAAATTGGGACCATGCAAAACTATCATGTCGGGTTTGTACAACCAACGACGCCTTGGTACATTCAAATCACAATAGTGTATATCAAAAGAATTGCAAACAACATGTCAAATGAATTATCACATAACCATTGAAAACCATGATATACATAACCAAAAATCGATCCAAGTGTTAAATAAATAATGGCATTTGCATGATTTAAAAGAAACACCAATACGTCAAATGAACCATGATTTGACCCAAAATTAATGTGTTCAATAAAACCATTGCATCAATGATTTGATCAAAGACACCAAAATATCAAATAACCATTGCATCAACGAATTTATAAATCAAAACCATATTAACAATAGTCAAATGCAAAGTGAGTGGTGGTTTGGTGTTTTGATAAATGTGTGACCAGTGGTGAGTTGGAGGTAAAAGAGTTATGACCACATAAACAAATAGGTTCATAGAAATCCAAAAGATAATTCTAATGCCATCAACATGAATCCCAACTGTAGGTTTTCACGCTTGCAGTCATGAAAATGAAAACGAAAAGCAGGTATGCGAAAGCGAAAGATAATAGTGTCGTTTATTTAAAACAAATTGTGATGAGTATTGAGGGTTCAAAACCCTTGTGTAGGCAGCTTGTAAGGAAAAGATAAGAATGAAAATGGCTGCCAACAATGGCGACACACTGGTAGAAGCAGTTATCTTTGCCAAACGAACAAGTCTAGATTAGGATAATGAGAAAAACTCTAACTCAAAAACAACTAGAAAATTGTTTAAACATCATTATCAATCATACAAATTCAACCTTGTTATTTTAAAAGATGAAAACTGATAACAGTCTTAAGAAAAGTGAGTCACGATATTAAGGATAAAATCTCCAATACTGTTGATAGAGCCACTATTGTCAGCAGACATCCATAGCCTCGACATGGTTGCTATTTAACCCACTCTAATATCCGTATCCTGCCAAGAGGTTTTAGATCAGAATGAAGGACATTTTAAGGTCAAGAGATCCCATATTTGCAAACTTTCATATACCCGACATTGCTTCGCTGCCAGCGGGCCTGTTCAGTACCCCCGTGAAGTTATCTTGGTGTCATGCATGCATTTACCCACTGTCAATAGACCTGTTCAGTATCCGGGTGGGTTTACAAGAATTTCCCACAGCTTTTAAATGATTTATTTGGTTTTTAAAGATATATAATTGAGCGGGGTGACGCTGAAAATTATGATATTTTGGACATATTTTAATAAATTACAGACCTTGAGAAAGATTTTTAAACTGTCCTTCATTAAGATATAGAGATAGTTTGTTAATAAACGGACCTTCGGAGGAAGGGAGACATCTTCTGAGTTGTTCCCTTAAGGAACAGGGACAACGTAAGAAGAAAATGGATGATTGTGACAGGCTTCAATTACAGATTGAAATCAATAAACTCTTTTCAAACAATAGGCTTTCTTTAACATGGCTGTAAATTTCAGAAACATATCATAATTGATGTTTAGACAATATTTCAGCAGTCATTTCAGAGGAAATTTTTTTTTGTTCTCTTAATCTGAACAGTTAATGATGCATGTATATGTATTTCAAAAGTAAAAATTGATAAGCGTAAGGGAGAAATCAAAACCAAAACAGCAAAAGAAAATGAAAAGAAAACAAAGGAAAAATATTTACACAGTGTACACAAGGTTGTCATCAAGAGAAATACCTTTTTAGAGCTTGTCCATTCACCGGATAGGAGTCTGGATGTCCCTCTAGACTCTATAATATGAAAGAGCTGGGACCCAATTTCTCAGCAATTAAAAATGGTCCTAGCCATAAGTTCTGAAACTTCATATGCTCTCCCTTTCCCTCATGTGGTTTGTCCCATTTTAGGACAAGGTCACCTACTTCAAAGTTCTTGTCAGAGGTAGAGTTGGAATCAAACCAGCTTTTAACTACAAGTTGATGCTGATCCAACTTCTGTTTTGCTTGAGCCCTTACCTCTTCTAGTTTTGATAATGCGTTAATTCGATTCTCCGAAGGGGGGCAGTTCTCTTCTTGTATTTTCTGTGATAGCTGCAGTGAGGGAAGAAGAATATGTGGTGGCATAATTGCTTCTCTTCCATAGATGAGAAAGAAGGGAGAGTTACCCACAACATTTTTCGGAGTTACTCTATCAACCCAGATTGCGTTTAACAGTGCATTATGCCAATTTTTGTGATTTTCAGATACCGTTCTCTTGATGATTTTAATCAGATTCTTATTAGTTGATTCTGCGAATCCATTGCCTTGGGGGTAATAGATGGTAGAATATTTTAATTTAATGCCTTTTTCTATAGAAAACTCACTCATCTCAAGAGACAAAAAATAGGAAGCATTATCGAATACTAAACAGTCAGGGATACCAAAACGAGTAATAATATTTGAATTTAAAAAGGCAATTACCTAACTGGTATTTACAGCTCTTAATGGGGCAGCTTTAGACCACTTGGTGAAGTAATCTATGGTTGTTATGATAAACTTATGCTGTTGTGAGGATGGTGGATTGATTGGACCTATAATATCAAGACCCCACTGCTGAAAAGGGGAGTCTACTGAAACAGGCTGCAAAGGAAAGGCTGGTTTCTGTATCCGCCCAGATGCTTTTTGACTTATAATACACTTGCGACACAAGGAATGAGCATCTCTAAAAAGTGTAGGCTAGTAATAACCTGCTCTTAAAACTTTATGGGTAGTGGTATCCCCACCAAAATGCCCACCAGCTTCTCCTACGTGCAATTCTAATAAGACCTTTTCTGCTTCATGTTTTTCAAGACAACGCATTAGTACTCCATCAAAATTTTGATGAAACAGAATACCATTAATAAAATGAAAGGAGGTAGATTTCAATCTTAACGCTCTTATTTTAGTGGGATCCAGGTGATAGGGGGTTGACCCATGTTCAAGACAAAATTTTATATCATCATACCAAGGACTAACAGGGTTTTGTGCACAACAGATTGAATTTTGGTTGTGTTGTCCTGGGTTCGACACATTGTTTTCTTCTTGTTGTCCTGCCGCTGAGTCAGCGAGTAACTTGCACAGCCCTTGGCCTCTCACTATTTGTCCTGGGGTGATTTATATGTCATACTCTTGTAAGAAGGTGACCCAGTTCGCCCTCTTTTCACCTAGTTCTTTCTGCACTAACAGATTTCTGACGGTTGGGTAGGGAACGATAATTTTTGTCCTAGATTTCAAAAGATAAGATCGGAAGTGCTTTACTTCTTTAAAAACAACATAGGATTGTTGATCTACAACTGGATAATTGAGTTCTGCACCTTTGAAGGTTGAGCTCATAAAGGAAATTGGGACTTCATTGTTTTCAGCGTTCTTTTGAGTTAGGACAACAGCGTAGGAGCGGTCAGAAGCAAATGTGTAGAGAGTGAAGTCTTGCAAAAAGTCGGGGCTCATCAGAGAAGGAGAGTCTATTATGGCCTTTTTTATTGAATTAAAATCTTAGTTTTCTAAGGGTCCCCAATGATATTGTGCATCCTTTTTTATTAAGTTCTGTAAAGGTCTCACCATTTCTAAAAAACTGGGGACGAATCTCCTGACAAAGTTTATCTGGCCTAAGAAAGACTGCATAGACTTTTTTTGACGAGGGAGGGGGGAGTTTCGAGATGAATTGAGTCCTTTCAGGGTCGATAATCATCCCTTTTCTTGATACAATAAATCCTAAGAGCTTACCTTGTTCTACTGCGAAGATAGATTTTTTAGGATTCAAGGAAATGTCGTACTTACGACATCGCTGTAGAATGGATCTCAAATGAGCTAGATGATCATCTTTGTTTTTCGAAAATATAGTAACGTCATCCAGGTAAACTATGACAGATGGATTGATTAAGCCTCGAAAAGTGATGTCCATCGCTCTCTGGAAAGTAGCACCAACATTAATGAGTCCAAAGGGCATTTTCCTATAAGTGTAGGTGCCCCATGGAGTGTGGAAGGTAGTCATAAGTTGGTCTGGGGGAGACATCAGGACTTGGTTATACCCTGAAAAACCATCCAATAAGGATAATCTTTCAGAACCAGATACCTATTGAAGGATCTGTTCCATGGGTGGGACAGGGTAGTTGTCTTTATCAGATGCTCGATTAAGGTTTCGAAAATCGACGCATAGTTAGATTTAACCACTCTTCTTTCGGACAGGGACCAGATTAGAGACCCATTGCGTGTGCCTAACTGGGAAAAATATCTTAGCATTCAGGAGTTTATTTAATTCTCTTTTGATGGTCGGTTCGAGTTTAGGATGCATTTTTCTTAACTTTTGTTGAAACGACAAGGTTTGGGGTTTCATAGGAATGACGTGTTGTATGATGTTAGGATCAAAGGTTTTTAGGTCATCATACGTCCATGCAAAAACATCTTTGAATTCCTTAAGAAATTTAATAAATGTTGCTTTCTCTTGTTCAGAACACCCCACCCCTAAATTAATGCACTGTGGATTGTCATTAGTTCCCAAGTTTACTTTTTCATACGACAAAGAGGAACTATTTGTTTTACAATTGACCGATTTTTTGAATTTATCTTGAAGATCATACAATTTTTCTAATCTAACTACAGATTTAGGGATAGAATTTACCACGTCCGATGAAGATTCAGCAGATCTCGGATCTGGTATTACTGTGAAATCGCGAAGATTCTCGTCATGAGTGCATTCTGTTAGAAAAACAGGACCGCGGAGCAATAAATAAAAACAAATGCAGAAACAAAACATAGAAGACACGTAATACAAGAGAGACAGAGATTTACATGGTTCACCCAGTGTGGGCTACGTCCACCAGAGAAATTGCCAGGTCCTTCCTTTATTATTATCCAGCAAATGAAGGGATACGACTTACAGCAAAACCCATTGTAACTTCCTCTTCTTTCTCTCACAGTCTCCTCTCTCAGAATACAATATTCACCATCCACCATAGCCACAATACATTTCCCTCATAAAAGAGGGTTGCCTTCTAGGGAAAACAATCCTAACATAATATCTACTGTTAGATCTGTGACCTTATAATGAACGGTCCAGATTTACAATGAAATTACAATATAATTTTACAATGCAATTTTTGCTTCGGGGGCTTCGCCCCTGAACCCCCGCTTGCCCCCAGACCCCCCAACTGGGGGGATAGCCCCCCCGGAACCCACAGAGGGGGTACCCCCCCTATACACTCCCCTACGTGGAAGAGTGTACGCACTTATGGGGTGTAAATACTTCATGGGGTATAAACACGACTAAAATCA
>JASDQU010817153.1:25259-35966 GCA_032191745.1 Picea mariana | reverse complement strand
GTATAAGAGAAATACGACAATTAGTCTTACCATGTTACTACCAACTCATCCTTCATATTCTAAACATTCCTCAAATTAACAATAGGGATGCCAAAAAGGGTGGGAGAAAGGAGACACCCTTACTTAACATCATTATCATAATTAATCTCTATTGATGGTCCATTATTAAATTTCATCTTAGCAATAAAATTTTTGTAGAACCTAATCACATCTCCATGGAGCTCAAGAGGGATCCCACTTTCTTCTAGTCTTTTCCTTAGCTTAGCTTTAGGCATAGTCTCATTTTTTTTTTTTTTAAAACGATGAAACAACAAATAGATCTTCATTTTTGTCTCTACTATTCTCAACAATTACTTTCTCAGTGGCAAGGTGATCAATTATAGCAAGTTGATTCCTGAACCATGTATGTCCTTTATCCTTTTTATTATTGTCCTCAATCCATTTGTTCATTTTTCTTTCAAGTATCAAGCCAAATCATTTCGCTAAAAGGATGCTAATCATGATACTTTAATAGTTGGATGAGTAAAAAAGTATATGATACTTATGTGTAACTAATATAACAATGGATTTATAGAAAGATAAAAAGAGAGGTACCAAATTTATACATAAATAAAGATGCTATAGATACGATATTTATATAGAAATCATATTGTTATAAGGAAAATAAAAATATTTTAACAGTGATAACAACTATATTTTTACATATTCATATCTGCATATGTTGTGAGCTTTGAATTCTAAAGAGTTGAGTGAAATTACAACCAACCTAGAACTCTTATATGATAAAAAAAATACACCTTAGAATATTTGATCCCTCTTAATACTTGATAAATACAAGATTACGATGGATTTACATTGATTTATAAGGACTATGGAGTTTTACCATGCCAATGAGTTTTTATTAAGACTTAGTTGACATGCTACCATTTCTATTTCCTTGTTAGTGATTATTCTTTTTATTTTTTATATTAACCATAACTAAATTTTGCATTATATATATATAAAGAATGGTTTGTTGCACCGAGGCTAGCAATGAATACAAAAATTACATCTTTTGACTTTGATAAAATAGAACGTAGTTCTAGATTGGTATTTACCTAAAAAAAGAGTTTCTAAACAAGGGTTCCAAGTGATCCTCCTCGTAGCTTGCGTAATAAACTGACACAAAACACAAATGACTATGAAAAACATTCATATTAGTTTACATTTACATGTTGTTTTGATCTTCTTGCTCCTCGCTAGAGTGATGGGTGCCTACCTTCAATTTCCATGGAACTTGATTATGGTGCACTGTCCTGGCCTCTACTTCCCCCTCTTGGTTAGAGCTTTGAGTACCTAGATTATTTGATGACAAGGAGAGGTTATCCACCTGCCGAGCTAATACTAATGCACAAAGTCTACTACATTCTTCTTCCAACGAGTCAATTTGACATTTTTTATTGAGAAGAAGGCTAGAGAGATTAACATTATAAGATATACTAGATTGCTCCAACTCTACCACCTTGGAGGCAATGACTAAGATAAAATTATTTTTGGCTTGTATTATCTCCTTGTGTCTGTGCATGACTCTTTTAAACTCCCAAACATTGTCACCTTCCATTGTTGCACTACTAACTATTGCCTCTTGCCTAGAAATTGCAGAGTTGCCTCACTGTACCTTGAATCTTAAACTCAAGTTTGGAGGAAAACCCCAATTTCTTCTAGTTTGGTGGCTAAATGTGCTCCACACAAGAGCAACTCAATAGTGAATGAGTTTTGAAATAGGGTTATATATTCCAAGATTGAACCGATAGGAAATTGAAAATGGAACCACTCTCTGCTCAATGCTTGCTATTAACGTCCCTAGACACACCTCAGTTGTCATGCCATGGACCTGCCCTTTCCAATCAGCTAGACAATTTTGGACTCAATCTTCCCACTATCAAATCACATTTCTATAAAACTAGGGCGGCTCCCACCCACGGTTTATCCCATATCCTTTTCTCTGCTCCATGTCAACGCATTGAAATCCCTTGCATGATGCTAGTATGAATAAATGAGAGCAGAGTCACTTGATCATGTTGTCCCTTTGTTGCCTTCTCACCTTACGTGATCTCGAGGGAAGCCATATGGAATGTACTTTGGTTGTGATCCACTTGGTCATTATAAAGTTGATTAACCACACATTAAAAAAATGATGAGGGGATTGTGGCATAGTTATATTCCCCATTTTCCATAATGCTCCCTGGATTCAACGATGTCACAAGTTTTTCCCATGCATCCGCCTCTTTGTTCAATGCCATCTTGAAGTCGAAAATAGAGACCTTATCAAATTGAGATAAAATTTGCTTAATTCATACCACAATGCCTTATAGTTGATGCCCTCCAAGGTTTATTTGAGTGATTACTGCTCGGATAATTAACATCAAGTCCCCAAAAACATATATGAACATTTTAGTGATATTGAACCCACACTACAACAAATAAATTTCAACAAGATTGTTCATCACGTTCCCTATGCCCTTGCCCCAAACATAATACACAATCTTATTCCCCCTAGAATCATGAAGATTCCCACCCACACCTATCACTCCTTACTAGTGACTATTCTTAATACCTACAAAAATTTCATTACTTTCTATCACTCAAAATAATTAATAAACCCACCCCTGAACAAATACCACGCAACAAAGAAAATCTCCACACTAGAAGACCATAACTACTATATTATAAAATACATTGCCTTTACCCACACCTTGACGCCACATCTTTAAAAACAAGAAAAACACACATAAAACTTTATATTTATTTCAATGATTAAAACATTACACGACATGCCTTTCGATAGGGATTTCGAGGGCCCAAAACTATTAATTAAACCGAACCATCACCTACTTTCTTTTTCTCATTTACTCGTTTTTAAAAATTAAAATAATTATTTTCTATTATAAAATACCTTGGCTTTGCCCAGAGACTACGAATTTCAAAAACCAGAAAAAAGACACCTATTCAAATCAATTGAATTATTTAATAATCCATTATTCTCAATTCTTTGGATTCTTCTACTAGAATATTTTAATAAACAAGAAAAAGACACCTATTCAAATCCATATTAATTATTTAATAATCCATTATTCTTAATTCTTCTACTAGAATATTTTAATAGATCATGACCTCGTAAATACTAGCAAAACCATTCAAAATTGTGGCTGATGAACGCTGAAAGGCGCGGACAGAAAATTAAACACACAACTAGAAAATAAGCATCTACAGCCAGTGTGCTAAATTCAAAGTTTAATCATTTAAACGTGGCAATCATATAATGCTACAATAATTTCTTAATAATTTCTTAATAACATAATAAAAATTTATAATTAATATCCATAAATCCACATCATCACCATACCATATTCATATGTATTATACCATTATCCTATCATATTATTAAAATATTTATTATACCATTATCCTATCATATTATTAAAATAACATAATAAAATTTTATAATTAATATCTATAAAATCCACATCATCACCATCTTCATATTTATTATACCATTATCCTATCATATTATTAAAATAACATAATAAGATTTTATAATTATTATGTTTAAAATCCACATCATAACCATAATCATATTTAGAATTATAATGGTTATCAATCTAATCTTATCTTATCATGTTGAGAATTGCGCATGATTATCCACATCATTAACCACCCTATCTTCTTTGTGATTATCCCTACGAAAACTATTCAATAATTTGTGATTTATCTAATAAAACTATATATCATCTTAAAGAGAATTACAACTTTATAAGTAATACATAAATTATTAATATAATAAGAGAAAATTTGTTTTGAAGGGAGTAAATATTTTTCGTATAATAATATTAATATAATATGAGTAAGTTTAATGGTTAAGAATACGTGCTTTTTTTAAAAAATTATAAATTTGGTGTTTTTAAGAAATTTTTTGTCCCACAAATAAAAAGGTCTTATACACCAATTTAATGTTTATCTTAATCTTTATTCCACAAACAACATATATCATCCACCAATTTAATATCTAACTTAATAGTAACATTAAAATTAAGTTATTTTTATTATTATTAATTATATATCAAATTGTTATATATATATATATATATATATATATATATATATATATATATATTCAAAATTGTAATTATAATCTCTAAAGGAAAATATATATTTTTAACCTTTAACTCTGGTCAAATATCAATATTAATATAATTTTAAATTTATAGCTTAATTATATATGAAATTGGTTAATAAAGAGATTCTTTTAGTGTAAAATTTGTATTGTTCGGCTTATATAAGATAAGAGTACACACTTTATCTTTTTCATATTCAAACTTGTTAAAAAAAATACATTAGTTTTAGTTAAATTTTATTAAATTTATAATAAAGAAATACAAAAATATCATTTTTAAATAAAAAGTTTTAATTTTTTTTATTAATAATAATAATAATAATCTATTTTTAAGGTTTATTGGTAAAGTCTAATGAGGTATACATATTCTACCCCCTCTGGATTTGAACTTGTGACCTCTTAAGAGGAAACACATGTTCTTAATTATTAGGCCCACTCAAGCTGTAGCAAAAGAAAGATTTTTTTAAAAATGAAAATAAAACATTTAGTAATATATTAATAATATTAATAATTATCCCTTATCTTTTAGCTTGACAAGTGTCCTTGAAATGTAAATTTTAATTCTATTCAATATCTCAACTAGGTAATTGAACTCATTATAGGATGACATGTTCTTAACCATTAGGTCCATTAAATCTGGAACAAAAAAAAGATTTTTTAAAAAATGAAAATAAAACATTTAGTAATATATTAATAATATTAATAATTATCCCTTATCTTTTAGCTTGACAAGTGTCCTTGGAATGCGAATTTTAATTCTATTCAATATCTCAACTAGGTAATTTAACTCATTATAGAATGATTTAAAAATAAAAAATAAAAATCATTTTTATTATATATTTTTTAAAAATTAATTGATTTTTTTAAGGAAAAAAGTTAAATTGTAATGGAGGATGGTATTTGGTTTCATATATGGGTTTAATGTGATATGTTATTAAAAAGTAGTAGTTTTATTGATGACTACAAGAGACACTTATTTCTTGTAAATATTATCTAGTTTTAAATTTTAGTTTCTAGAGTAAGATCTAAAACTTTTTTTGATTAACTAAGAGCTTGTCTTCATGAGACTTAAGGAAATAGGTTAATGGCCCAAGACCTAGAAGCATTTGAAAGGAGTAGAAATTCCTCCACTTATAAATCACCAATAAATTATTTTAAATAATCAAATTTTATTTACACACTATAATGTAATAACATACTGGGATCTTGAAAATATATCAATAAAAGTTAAACTAATAACCCTAATAATGTAAAGTTTTTCTTTCTTTAGAAAAAAATCACCTTAAAATAATATATAATATATCTCATAATATGATTTTTTTTAAACATAGTAAAGCGTCAAAGTGATATTGTTTTTGGTATTAATTTTGAAATAGTTTTAAGTGTACATTTCTTCTCATTGGTCTTCAACATCTTGGTTTGTTCTCTATTTCTTTCTATTATTATGTATTTGTAAAAGTACTACTCATTCTACATTTTGTTTACACTTCAGTTTTTTTTTTATTATATATATATTTATATATGAAATATTATAGGTTTAGAGTTCGACCATGCTAGTCCGTGGTATAATTAAAAAAGATAAAGATGTTGTTGGCCTGCTCATGGGAAAACTAGGTTAGATTGAGATATTAAAAATTGAGCAAACATAAATGTCCAAAAAATAGTTGAGGTCTTACTTTTATAGGACTACAACCAAACTTAACTATAAAACTATGATAACAAGACTGAGAATTATTGAAATGAAAAGAAAAATAAGACATTGCCTTCATGTTGAGGATCCTGAGCATGGGCCAGAGGAGGTCCTTCATCCATTGTCGCGGGGAGATGAACTTGAGTATCTGTCAAGGTTCCTTCCTAAGTCAGATGAATGGCTCCACCATGCATATGCGCCAACACATCATCTGTCCTTCCTAAGTCAGATGAATGGCTCCACCATGCATATGCGCCAACACATCATCTGTCCTGTCAATCACCCAATCCAGGGGTGTAAAATTGAAGGACATGGGGGTGGGCTTTGATTTGTTTATGTGTGCACGGGTCACGATACCATTTAATATAATTTATCTGGGTGCAACCACATGTTTGACCACTACCTCAAGGTGCCCCCATGGCTCCAGGCTAGGCCCTCATGAGAATTGAACCTTACCCAACAATGAAAAACTCCTCACTTTCTACCATTAGATCCATCCCCTTTGGGCTTGTTTACACTCTTATTATTTGGACAATTCATTTGCAATTGTGAGTGATTTTTAAAGCAAAATTTGGATAGGAAGTACAATGTATTTAGTTATTTTACTTTTTTTTATGCATGTTTTATATTGAAATTATAGGTTAGTTTATGTAGGGTGATCTAAATATGTTAATTGGGTCTAGTTTGGATATCACAACATATTTGGTGATCTAAATGTGTTAATTGGCTCTAGTTGTGATTTTTTTAAGATATCACAACTTAATTAGTTCTAAAACTTTTCTAGATTAAAAAAAAACAATAATAAAGAAGAAATTGAAACTTTGATATATTTTTTTCCATGTTACAAATTTTAGAGAAAACCCAAAATACTTCTCCTCATTTTGAGGATGGTATCTAGGGTAAACCCTGGAATCTTCAAGGCGCAAGGCCACTCAACAACATGGCTTAAAGCCATTAGACCAATATACTTGTTATGAGCTCAACATGTCACATGTGAGAATTGAACTCGAGTAGGGAGGATAACAATAATTTTGATCCGAGTGGATATCGGTGGCCACCCACCTTTTCCAACTGGCTCAAAACAATTTTCTGGCAATTTTGGTAATTTACTATTTTTAGCAGTTTTTAACTTCTGAGGCCATTTTGAGGGCCTAAATGAAGGTTTCTTGCGATCAAACTTCTCAATGATATCCAAAGGCTATGATTGAACCCCCAAAATGAATCTCCTCGACGATACCTTTCCAACGAGCTATCGTGCACCACAAATGAAGATCATATGTCAAAGTTACGCCCCCAAGAATTTGATACACCAAACTACACAAAATGGGGTCCACAACACTGTTGGCTATTCATCTTCTGAGGTTAGGGTTTTGGATTTTCTTTATGATAAAAAGGCCTTTGGAGCCTCATTGTAAAATCATATTCTTGTGAATGCGAGTAGTGGACACATCTCTTCTCAGAGATAAGTTGCCACCATTCTAGCGAGTCTTTCACTCTCTATTTTTACAGTCTTTGTACATTTTCGCTCATTAATAGAAAATTGTGTATTACTGTATCTTTGTTTTTATGGTTGCATCTCTGATACATTTCTATTATATTATTGGATATATGAGATATCTTTGTACATTTATTTATTATATCTCCTCTCTCATTTTGTGTCGAAAATAATTCGGATCAGCGGTATCAGAGCAAGTTGCTCTTGATCGTTTTTCAGTGCAGGTTGATCTTGATCATTTTTCAGTGCATATCCCTGACGAGGTCCAAGTATGGCAAGTTGGGTCTCGAGCTTGTCTCTCTTAAATGCAATCTCTCTCTCACGTCCAAGAAACCCTCCACGATGGAAGAAAAGAAAAACGACAAAGCATATGATTCTATTAATCTGTTGCTTGAGCAAGCTCTCACACGACAGAGGGATGAAATGATGGAGAATTTTTCCCACATCCTTCAATGCCTTTTGATATCAACATGCGTGTCTTCATCAAGAGGCCACTTTGGAAGTACCTCACCTTTCAAGGTACAAGTCAATTTTGATATTCCCATATTTGAAGGACAAATAGATGCAGATGCCTTAGAAAAATGGTTAAATCTGCTAGAAGGTTATTTCTCTATTCATAATTTCTCCGACAAGGAAAAGATCACCTTCACACTCCTTAAGGCTCTCCCCCATGTCAAGCAATGGTGGGAAACTTACTGGGAGAAAATTTCCACAGAGGAGTCTGGAATATATGGGGCTGAGCCCACTTGGGATTTTTTTGTGGATGCGGTAAAGGAACAATATTACCATGTTGGCAACTATGAGGACCGGTACATGAGATTGACCACACTGCAGAAAGAAATGGGCCAAACAGTTCCAGAGTTCACCAATACCTTCCATACCTTGCACACCAAGCTGGGTATCAAAGACTCCGAACGACATTTGGTTCTGAAATACCGTGGGCCTCTACACAGATACATCCAAACTGAAATGGATTTTATGGACATCTTATCACTCAGTTATGCTTATCGATATGCTGTTAAAATCGAGCAGAAGTTTAAGCACCCAAAAAAATGGGATTTCGGGTTTGCATATCCGCAACAACCAAAATATAATAAAGATGACCCTAACAAACAACATCCCGAAAACCATTCCAAGCCATAGGAAAATAAGGGTCATGAAAAGACAAAGGACACTGGAAAATGGTGTGTTTTCCAGAAAATCCCCTCGCACAACAACGATGAATGTCGCTTAAAACAGTCATTGGTGGCCGCGATAAAAGAAAAGGAGCCGAACCCTCATTCAAAATTTGATTTTGAAAATACTGATAGAAGACAAATCATCGACGCAAACCCCACTGCTATTTTCGCGACCGCAACAATTCAACCAGAAGAACTAACATATTCTGAAGAGGGGGAGCGCATTTTTCATTCACAGATGTGGGTGAAGGGGACCCTGCTGCATTTTATTGTTGATAGCGGAAGCCAAAAGAACCTCATCTCAACAGAGGTTGTCAAACATTTGGGATTGTTGACAACACCACACTTGCATCCATACAACATCGGGTGGCTTCGCTAGGGATGAGATCTTCGTGTCAACCAATAGTGCCAATTGTCATACAACATCCAACCCTTCAAGGACGAGGTATTATGTGATGTTTCCCCCCTGTATGTCTGTGATGTTCTCTTGTGCCAGCCATATATGTGGAAGCGCCATGCTATTTATGAGTCTCGACCCCGTAGTGTCATTGTTACTCTGGGGGGTCATCTCTACAGGATACCAGAGGTAGTTTTGACTATTGTCCAACCTAAACACTGTCGCAAGGTAGTATCTCATACTACAAAATTTAGTTTCTTCACAGTCTGTTCAAAGCGTGAACAAAAGAACACCACTGCAGCCTCAGTCCAAGCACCTTCTATCCAACAAAAGCAGGTCGACAAGATTGCAACAAAGTGTAAAGATTCCTTCTGCACACAGACATCTCATGTATCCAGACTGGTTAAAAAGGTCCAACCCTTCCAGCCACAGGTTCGTGACAACCTTCAACAAGCTAAGCAACACAACTTCTACAACAAGACAATCAACTCATCAAGATGCAGATTCAACAAATGTTTTTCCCTCTCCCCCGAACACTCAACACAATGGAGACCATTGCTTCCTAAGGAGGGAGGATTGATCCAGGTGGATATTAGTGGCCACCCACCTTTTCCAACTGGCTCAAAACAATTTTCTGGCAATTTTGGTAATTTACTATTTTTAGCAGTTTTTAACTTCTGGGGCCATTTTGAGGGCCTAAATGAAGGTTTTTTGGGATCGAGCTTCTCAATGACAACCAAATTTTCTAATTGAGTCCCCAAAATGAATTTTCTTGATGATACCTTTCCAACGAGCTATCGTGCGTCGCAAACGAAGATCATATGCCAACGTTATGCCCCCGGGAAGTTGATACACCAAACTACCCAAAACAGGGTCCACAAAACTGTTGGCTTTTCATCTTCCGGGGTTAGGGTTTTGGATTTTCTTTGTGATAAAAAGGCGTTTGGAGCCTCATTGTAAAATCATCTTCTTGCGAATGCGAGTAACGGACACATCTCTTCTCAGAGATAAGATGCCACCATTCTAGTGAGTCTTTCACTCTATATTTTTACAGTCTTTGTGCATTTTCGTTCATTAATAGAAAATTGTGTATTACTGTATCTCTGTGTTTATGGTTGCATCTATGATACACTTCTGTTATATTATTGGATATCTGAAATATCTATATACATTGCTTTATTATATCTCTGTTCTCATTTCGTGCTGAAAATAATCCGGATCATATTCCTTCCAATCATCCAAACTAAACCCAATTAACAAATTGAAAGCTTAACATTAACCTGACCTTAATTTAAAAAATATATATTTGAAAATGATTTATAAATAGTTATTAACCTTACGAATGAGAATAGTGAAATTGAATGGATTACTTAAAGTTGAGGAATTTGATTAACATGTTAGAAAACCTACGAATAAAGACTTTTTAGGAAAATTAACATACCATGAGAGAGGACGATAATTGGAAAGTTTTGTTGTATAAGGGTTTAGTAGGGAAGATCCCTATATTCTTCCTTCCCATTCCTTATTTAATCGTTAAGGGAGGTGAATGGAACCTTATCTCTTATATATATATATATATGAGTTTTTAAACATATCAATTTTTTTAATGGTAAATATGATAGAAATATAACACAAAAATTCATTCATTTCGATAAATGAGAGTACATAAATACTCTTCATTATTCATATAAAAAATATATATTTTTGTGTTCAAGAATTGTTATCTTTTGCAAATTCAATATATATATTTTTCTCTTCAAGAATTGTTATCTTTTGCAAATTCTTTTTCATTCC
>JASDQU010817153.1:0-21713 GCA_032191745.1 Picea mariana | reverse complement strand
GATTATATTTACAAGTTTGGGAAACAAGGGTATTAAAATCCCCTCCCCTTTAAAGGAAAATTGTCCTTGATGTTCTACCTGCCGATGTGCTATGTATGCACAAAAGTAAACAAAAATGGGTAATGTATGTTTCATGGCATCCTCCATTTCCCATGTAGATTCATCTGGACCAAAGTGTTTCCACTACACCTTGACATGTGCAATGGTTCTGTTATCGAGTGGGAATTCCTTCCTATCTATTATGCATTATGGTTCTAGCAGTAATTCTCCCTCTGGTTCCACTTGAATCATAGACCAATCAATTATATGATTAGAATCATGTACATATTTCTTCAGTAACGAAACATGGAAAACATTATGTGCCTTCACCGTGGGAGGAAGTGCTAGTCTATATGCTATAGGTCCCACTCTATCCAAAATTTCAAAGGGTCCACAATATCGAGGTACGAACTTGGCACAGGCGCCCATTCTCAAGGAGATTTTCCTGGGTCTAACACGGAGATACACACGATCCCCTGCTTTGAACTCTCTAGGAGTCCTTTTTTTGTCTGCATAGCTTTTTTGTCTATTATAAGCTATTTTCAGATTCTGTTTTATCTGAACTACTTGTTGTTCCATTTATTTTAGCATATCTGGTTCGATTGTAATTCTGTCTACTGGGTTATCTCAGCTGATTGAAATATTGCATTGTCTACCATAGAGGGCCTCAAAAGGGCTCATCTTCAATGACTCTTGATAGTCATTGTTGTAGGCAAATTCTACCAGTGGTAGGTAGTCTTCCCACTTCTTGGGCTAATGCATCACATGCATCCTTAACATGTCCTATAAGACTTGCAAGTTTACCCTCTCTGTCTGTCCATCATTTTGAGGGTGATAGGTTGTACTAAATAGTAATTTAGTTTCAAAATCAGAAAATAGAGATTTCCAAAAGTTTGAAGTAAATTTTGTATCTCGGTTGGAAATGATTTCCTTAGGCATGCCATGTAGTCTAATTATTTCTTTCATGAAAATAATGGCAATATCTATTGCCTTACAAGTTGACTTGACGAGAATGAAGTGAGAATCCTTGCTCAGTTTTTCCACAACTACCATGATGGCGTCATTCTGTTTGGTTGATTTCGGTAACCCTGTGATGAAATTCATGGAGATGATTTCCCATTTCCATTCTAGGATTGGCAGGGGCTACAACAACCCTACTGGATGATGGTGCTCTGCCTTAACCTGCTGACATTCTAGACACTTAGCTAAGTAATCAACTATGTCCTTTTTCAGTCTGGGCCAATAGAATAGTTTCCTAGTGGTTGTGATCATCTTCATATAACCGCGATGACCCGTATGTTGTCTTTTGTGTAGTTCATCCATTAAGAACCTCTTCAAGTCGTCACAATTTGGAATATACAACCTACATTTGTAAGTTAGCATACCATCATTCAACAATTGATAACCTTCATACTTCAGCCCTGTGGGATCTTTCTCTAAGTATGATTTCACAGTCTTGAAAAATGCATATGTTTCTTGTGGACTTTTGACTCTCTCCTTGACGTCCGTTTCATAGGGGCTTACAAATGCCAAGTGAATCACTTTAATACTTCTACTAAGGGCATCATCCACCCTATTTTCTTTTCCTTTGATATGTTTGATTTCAAAATCAAACTCACTAAGGAGAGCCATCCATCTAGCTTGTCTAGCATTGAGTTTTGGTTGATCAAACAAATATCTCAACCCACTATGTTCTGTCATAAGAAAAAATATTCTACCTAGGAGGTAATGCCTCCACATTTTTAAAGCATGTACTATGGCAGCCAATTCTAGATCGTGGGTCATATATTTGATTTCATCCTCATTCAATTTTCTGGATTCGTAGAAAATCACATGTCCTTCTTGCATAAGGAATCCTCTGATCCCTTCCTTCCAAACATCTGTACACACAAGGAAGTCCTGGTTTGGGTCTGTAATCTTCATCACATGTTTATTGGTTAGAAGGTATTTCAGCTCTTGGAATCTCTCTTCACATTCTGATGTCCAAATGAATTTAAATCCCTTTTTTTGAAGGGAGGTGATTGGGCAACTGATCTTGGAGAATCCCTTTATGAACCTTCTATAGTATCCTGCTAGGCCCATAAAGGATCTGATATCAGATACATCCTTTGGGGTAGGCCAATCCATAATGGATCTGATCTTGTCAGGATCAACTGCCACTCCTTCTTCAAAAATAACATGTCATAAGTAATGGACTTGTTTTTGGAAAAATTCACACTTACTAAACTTAGCATAGAGTTGGTGTTCTCTTAGCACTTGAAGAAATATCTTGATATGCTCTTCATGCTCTTCCCTATTATTATAATAGATTAGGATATCATCAATGAAAACCAACACAAATTTGTCCAAGAAATTACTGAGTAAATTATTCATTAAGCACATAAAAGTGGCTGGTGCATTGGTAATCCCAAATGACACCACCACAAATTCATAGTGCCCATATCTTGTCCTAAAAGATGTTTTGTGGATGTATTCATCCTTAATTCGGACTTGATGGTATCCATACCTCAAGTCAATCTTGGAGAAAATTGTAGCACCCCTTAATTGGTCAAAAACGTCGTCGATCCTTGGCAATGGATACTTATTCTTAATGGTCATCTTATTGAGTTGTCTACAATCTATGCACAAATTGAGTGTATCATCCTTCTTTTTCACAAACAAGGCTGGTTCTCCCCATGGAGACACACTAAGCTGAATGTATCCTTTTTCCATCATCTCCTTTAGCTATAGTTTGAGCTCAACCATCTCTGGCGTACTCATTCTATAGGGTGTTCTAGACACTGGCACCACTCCTAGTACAAGTTCTATTGAAAAGTCAACATCTCTTCTTGGAGGTAGACATGGTACCTCTTCTGGAAACACATATTTATACTCTCTTAATATGGGATGGTCCTCTAGTCTTGGTTTATTGTTCTCAATAGAGTTCAACACTTGTATTGCATACAAAGGACATCCTTTTCTGCAATACTTCTTCACTTGAAGGGATGATATTTGTCTCACTGAGACATGCTTTTGAATCCATTGCACGGTTATCTTTCTCCCTTCTTCATCTTCACACTCCAAAATTTTATTGTAACATTGCAACTTGGTTTTATGGGCAACCATCCAGTCCATGCCAATCAACAGGTCATAAGATCCTAAAGGGATCATGTTTAGGGTTTCTTGGGTGGGTAATCCATTCATAATGAATTGGCATGCTGGTATGACCTCTGTTACTTTTCTTTTGGTTCCAGTGGCTAGTTGTACCAACCATGATTTAACATGTATAACTTGTTGCAATTTACATTTCTCAATAGTTTGAGGGGCAACATAACTGAAATTAGAACCATGGTCAATTAAAATGGAAAATATATGGTTGGCAATCATACCTTCCATCTCCACCACTGAAGCTTGGTGGTCAGCTTGTCTATTATCCAAGGCTGCATAAATTTGTGGCATGCTCCTAGCCACATCATTGACTGTGGTAGCCTCTTGGACATTGTAGACCCTCCTATTGTTCTATTTCCTATGTGGGTAGTCCCTCAACAAATGTTCTTCTCCACAACCCCAACATTTCAAGGGTTCTCTCTTTTTGTTATCAGTCTTACCTGAGGCTGCTCCAAAGGGTTTATTTCCACTCTGAGATGGGAAATTTTTCTGATATACACTTTTAGTAGGAAGGCTCATATTAGAGCCTTTCCCCGGTTCTTAAATCTTGAGGGTTTAAACCCCTTCTTCTTGAATCCCGAATTACTTTTATTCTTCCAGTCCTCTTGAGGTTCAATCTTATTCTTCAATTGCTCATATCAATAACTTGCCTTCCGGATAGTGTCTTCTAAAGTCTTTGGCTCATCAAATTCAATTCTGTCCTGGAAGGACTGAGGAAGTCCATTAATAAATTGTTGCATCTATACCTTTTCATCCTTTATGTAGGGAACATACCTCATCAACTCAAGAAATTTGTTGATGTATTCATCTATCATGAGTTGTCCTGACTTGAGTTCATAGAACTCCTTGGTCTTCCCATCAAAGTACTTTTCCAATAGATACTTCTTCTTGAAGTAATTATCAAATTGCTTCCATGACAAGTCCTTCTCATGGATTCCTTTCACATTCCTAAGGTCCTCCCACCAAATGGAGGCCTTTCCATTCAGGTTGAAAATGGTTATTCGATCCTTTAAGTTTTCAGAGTAGTCAGGGACTCTGAAGTACTTCTTCAAGCCTAGTAGCCAAAAAATTTCTTCTTCCCTCTTCTTAATTTCTCCATCGAAAGTGGGTGGTTTGGCTTTCTTAAACTCTTCAGGGTCATGGATCTTGGAGTGTTTCCTTTTCTTTCTTCTCCTCTAGGAATATGAACTAGTTTTGCTACTAGAAGATTCCTTGGAGTTGTTAGTTTTCTCACCAGAGGATTCTTCCATTGAGTGTCTCTTGGCTCCATATTGGGCCTTCTTTTAGGTGCTCCTCCTTATGTGGCCACTTTTATGACCATTATTTTGTATCTCAGGTGGACTTGGAGTTTTCTTAGTATGATGTCTGTTCACATGACTGGCTGTTGGTCCATGTTGTAACTACCTTTGTATATCTAATAGACTTTGTAGTAGGACTACATTAATTTCACTTTGCTTTTCTTTCTCTTTTATCAAACTTTCATTGTCATCCTTACAACTCTATAATTACACCATGAGGCTTCTCACGATTTCAATCAAATATGGAGGGGTTTCCACCGCCCTCCTCTCATCAGATTCTTCCTCTCTATTATGGGATATTTCCCCCAATTCATGGTGTGTCACAATCCTTCACGTTGTAGTTTTCTTGCCGTCCAATGACTGCTTGGGTGTTGATAATTTTTTGTATGTTAGTTAATTATCTTACTAGTTTATGAACAACACATACAATTTGTAAGGTGAAGTCAACTTCTTTATGTGGAACACTAATCCCACGATTCAGACTTTCAAAAACATATAACAATAGCAACAAGTCACATTCCTCTCTTCAGCAGTGATTTAAATAAGCTTCTTATGAAAGGGGTAAGATAGGGTGTCACCCTAAAAGTTCTCTAAAAAGATTTTTTTTTATGTGGCTTGTTCATGATCCCAAGCAAGCCAAGTGTTTTTTCCCGATCTGATACCAATTTGTAACACACTCGACCCCTAAGTACCCTTTTTACAGATGGGGCATCAAAATTTTTTCTTCTACTCAAAGATCTCAGATTCACTTTCCGAGATCTCCATCCTCTTCTGCTCATCAAGATTTATCTAAGAACTGCTACCCTGCTTGAATCTGAGTTCTAGATTGGGAGTTACACCCTTCCAAATATCTTCAGGCGTTATTGGTCAAGGGCCACGTGGCGCCCATGTGGTTTCGTCTCATTCGTATTATCCCAAGGTTCCCTAAATTCCCGGATCTCCCTAGCGCTCCTACATCTATGGTGGAAATCCTGAACTCTCAAAGGATCCCAAAATCCCAAAATCCTGAACTCTCAAAGGATCCCAAAATCTTTCCACATGGCTTCGGCCTTCGGCCCTTTTAGATTATCTAAAATACTACACCCCAAACCCCTGGAGTTCTGAATTCCTAAACTCCCGAAGGGTCCACCCTTACACACGATGACACATTAAATGCAAAGGCAAGGACAAGTGGGTCCTGAGTACTCCTCCGACTATTAGGCCAAGCGAGTATGTACTAGAGGGGATGAAACGCAATAAGGGAGAGATGACATGTGGCCCCATCAATGGGTGACATGTGTCATGTTCTAATGGGCACATAGGTTTTGTGAAAAGAATGAATCAGGGTGACACATGGCACATCGAACGTGACTCCACGTCACCTTGGGTGATGTCAATGTTCCACGTCACTCTGAAATGACATCCTTCCAACACCCCTTATATCCCATTGTTGATATGTGTCCACGTAGATCCATAGATCTACGACCTCCATTACTTCGTAACTTCGATGTTCGAGGAATCCGTTGTGTAAATTCCTCTTTTCTCTCAGAGTGGTCAGCGCCAGGATAACCATGGTCTATATCTAACGGTCATGGGATTTATGGTAATGGGAAGTGTCCTCAGATCTATGGTCTGCGTCACTTTGTGAGTTCGACGTTCGGGGGTTCTACCAGCTTAATACTCATTTTCTCCGGGAGTAGGACTTCGCCGAAGTACTACATGTGAATCCTTCCACTTGTGGATTAGATGGCTGGGAGGGGTTCTCAATGGACTTCCCAAATCCACGACTCACATTAATTCACAACTCCGACATTAGGGGGTTTTGGTGTTTTGACACCTATGTTCTCCCAAAGTGGTCAACATCAGGCTGACCACAACGTAGATGCAATGGTCAGGGAAGATCCCAATAATCCTTGTATCTACGATGCACATTACTTCGAGAGTTCGATAAGTGGTTCATGGTTTAACAATGGGATAGATCCCACAATCATGGTTAGGGAAACCACTAGATGTCGATCAAACTCACTGGTAATCGAAAAAGCAAGTTTCCTTCGATTGGATTTTGGAGGTTGTAAGGTCATAGCGTCTCGGAGCTCCGAACTCTTGGAGTTCTGAATCCATATTAGATTCATTGTTTTTGGTCCTAGCAAAGGGTTCCCAGGTCTTGGTCATATGGATTCTCTCACAAGCCTCGAGGTTGTCCAGTATACTCTTAAACATTATTTGGTTAGGACCATAGACATGAGCCCTCGTTCATACGAACAAATGGTTTGAAGGAGGCGCCCTCCCTCCACAGAGCTTGAACTTAGTAATCCCACGAAGGTAAATTCGAGAGGTCAACAGGACTGAAATATTCCAGCTAAACCCACCCCGACTCTTGCATGACAAGGTCCATCCTTGGGAAAAATTACCTTAAGGATTTTCCAACCAATTTATAGGTCTTAAACTTATTCTTAGATTAATTCATAGACCCACGTCTAACAGTTCTCCTATTGTTAAGAAGAGGAAAATAGAAAGGCATTCAAAAACAAGGGTTTACAGAAAAATAATAAGCATTTCTAATACAAATCAAGCATTGTAAATCTTAGTCATAGACACAACCATTAAATCATTATTTCAACTCTAGTACACAGGATCAGAGAATACTTATCAAGAAAACTAAAATCGTGAAGTAACTACTGAGAGGGGTGCATGTTTATACCCAACCATAGGCACAACCACTCATGAATGGATTTACCGCTGACCACCCCCTAGATAGACCATGATGCTCTGAGAGAGACTGTTTCTTCTTGTTCAACGAAAGTCAGGGACAAATTTTACTCTCATCCTCCCACATGAACTTGGAAAAACGATTTTCTCTCTACCAAGCAAGGGGGTCTGCAACGAGTACTTCCATATTCACTCATCTTCTCTGCAGCCCTGTTTATCAACTTGGACTGAAAATGATGCCAACAACTTATTGCACCCATACCGAGCTTGCTTTTAGGTTCTTTACAGAACTCATGAGTTGCACACACTCTTTTTCCTTCGCAATCCCCTCTTCCCATGAGTACCCTTCTTTTTTTGACTTCCTCAGAAAGATTGCATGGGTCCGAATCCATAGATCATGGTCAGGAAGTCTTTCAGATGAGTACTCTGCAGAGAGAATAGAAGAAAGAAGAAGAAGGAGAGAAAGAATGGAAGAATTCTCATTAACCGTTGTGAATAATGAATAATTTACACATGATATACTCTGTATAACTCAATGTGTTCGACTTGAGGTGAACCAAGTCGCCATAGTGGTGGTATAGAGTGATCTGGACACACATCAACAATTACGGGAGTGAACTGCCACCTATTCTAGTCTCTCGGGCAGTTACAGGAGTGAACTGCCACCTAGTTGAGTTAACTAGTCAACTAGTCTTCAATTAACTGATTGAACATAGAGTAGTGAGGAGTTAACTAAGGGAATCAAGGCTAATGCGCCACTCTGGTGATGATACCAAGGAAAGGTCGAATTATCATGGTGATTATCCCAATGCAACATCTAAACTCAAAGTGTGAACTGAAAGAGAATATTCTCCAGGTGGAATATTCTCTCCTAAAATATAGGAGACTGGATAATGACTAATTATGACTAATAAACAAATAAAAACCTTAGGAAAAATAAATCCTAGGTGTGTGTGAAGTAACAAGTAACTCCAACACCCCCCCTGGACATCACTATGGTGAAAATAAAGATTGGGTCCCAACAACGAGGCCATGTTAGGTACCCAAGTACAAAAGATACACTGAAAATAAGTGACGAAAGAGAGAAAACCTCATGGGAAAATCCACCCATAAAGATACAATGTATGTAAAAAGAAGAACTACAGTTGCTAGGTAACTGTGTCCTTCACTCCAAGACAACCTCGCAGAGAATGGAATTTCTTCTCAGTGAAGGTCTTGGTAAAAATGTCTGCCATCTATTCTGTTGAAGGACATAACTGTAAATCAATGATCCCCTCTTATACTAAGTCCCATATGTAGTGCCATGGATCTCGATGTGCTTCGTCTGTTGCCTCTGAACTGGATCTCTACAGAACTTCAGAGTGCTCTGGTTGTCACACCAGATGACGATCGATCGATGAAACTGAATTCCCAACTCAGTGAGAAAATGTTGTAGCCACATAGCCTAAATGGTTATGTTAACTACCCCTCTGTACTCTGCCTTGGCTGAAGATAGAGCAATGGCAGCTTGCTTCTTGCTCGACCAACAGATAGGCCCAGAACCAAGACTGAGTGAGTAACCAGATGTGGACTTACGATCAATGCTATTTCCATCCCAGTCAGAATCAGTAAACCCAATGAGATCTAATGTAGAGTCTGCTGCATAATGAATCCCAAAGGTGATGGTGCCCTGTACGTATCGAAGGATACGCTTTGCAACTTTCCAATGAAGCTCATGTAGCTCCTGCATGAACCTGGAAACTGCGCCAACTACATATGAGAGGTTTGGTCTGGAGTGTGTGAGATACAACAAGCTCCCCACTAGCTGTCTGTATAGTGTGCTGTCAACCAGTGGAGTCTCCCCGCCATCCTCAAGTTTGACTCCTGATAGGAAAGCAGTCAGAGCAGACTTGCAGTCTGTCATGTGAAATCTCTCAAGGAGATCTCATGCATACTTGGCTTGAGACAGTTTGATGCCTGATGCATCCTGACTGATCTCAAGTCCAAGGAAGAAGTGTAGCGGACCCATGTCTGTCATCAAAAACCTATCATGAAGAATCCTCTTGACTGCAGCAATCGCTGAAGTCGAGCAACCGGTGATCACCAAATCATCGACATACAAAACTAAAATTAGAAGTGAATTAGCCATCCTGAGCATGTATACATTCGGGTCTGATTTACAATGTACAAAGTTCTGTGACAACAAGTAGGAGTCCATCTTGGCATACCATGCCCTCAGAGCCTGCTTGAGGCCATAAAGTGACTTCTTCAGTTGACAGACCAAAGATGAGTCCTGCATAGATCCCTGGGGCTGATCCATGTAGATCTCTTCATAGAGATCACCATGAAGAAATGCATTCTTCACGTCCATCTGATGGACTTCCCATCCCTTGGCTATCGCAATGGCAAGGGCCAATCGAATGTAATTCATCTTCGCTACTGGAGCGAAGGTCTCATCATAGTTAATACCATGAACCTACTGAAAGCCTTTGGCGACAAGCCTGGATTTGTATCTACTGATCTGTCCATACGCTGCGCTGTTGGTCCTGTAGACCCATCTACATCTAACAAGTTTCCTCCCAGAAGGAAGGGGAACCAGATCCCAAGTCTGGTTCTCGAGGAGGGAGTTGTACTCCTCCTGCATGGCGGATTCCCAAAAGGGATTTCCAGCAGCCTCGCCATAAAACTGTGGATCTGAAAAGTGAACCAAGAAAATATGCCTGGATGGCAATGGTTCAGTGGCAGTGAGTGAAATAGGAGGCTCCTCGAAATCATATCGATTCCTCCTAGTATCGGCTAGATCACCTACGAGATCCCCTACATCTTCAAGAGTAGTCTATGCCCACTTGGGCCTCTGCTTTGGCTCTGCAACTGCATCTGGATGCTCTGACTCTGCATCTGACTGTACTGACTCTGAATCTGAGTTTGAATCCTCCAAGTCCTCTAAATTAGAACTCTCGTCTAAAGAAGAGTTGGCATGTGCAGTCTCCTCATCTCGGACAGGTGGAAGAGTAAAGGTGTCTGCATGCGACTGTTGAGGTACATGCGAGACACTTTCCTCAAATTGGACACTATGCTCAATGATGAGCCGGTCCGAGGAAATATCAATAAGACGATATCCCTTCACACCGTCAGGGTATCCAACACAAATGCACTCAGTGCTCTGTGGATCAAGTGCCTTCATATTTTCAGAGGGAATCCAGGCCCACGCACATGAACCAAAAATGCGAAAGTGGGTCACTTCTAGTTTGAGGCCGCTCCAAGCCTCATAGGGGGTCTTATCCTTGATAGATCTATGGGGAGATCTGTTTTGGATGTATGTTGCACAGTTAAGTGCTTCGACCCATAGTCTCTATGGTAGTGACTTTGCATGCAACATGCAAGATGCCATCTCCTTTAAAGATTGGTTTTTCCGCTCAACAACTCCGTTTTGTTGCGGAGTGTAGGGAACTATATGTTGCAACTGAATCCCTGCCTCATGGCAAAGATTGTGGATCTCATGATTCACATACTCTCCCCCATTATCAGTTTGGAGGACTTTGATATTCTTTCCAGACTGTGTCTCAACCAAAGCTTTGAAATCTTTGAGGTGTTGAAAGACCTCGGATTTTTTCCTGAGAAAGTAGATCCATGTAAAACGTGAGAAATCATCAACAAAAATGAGAAAAAACCTCGCTTTTCTGATTGATGGATGTGGAAAAGGACCCATGAGGTCACTGTGGATCAGATCTAAAGGTGTGGAAGCTCGCTGAGACTTTCCTTTGTCAAATTTATCTTGAGGGTGTTTCCTGAGAACACATCCCTCATATACTCCCTTGGAGAAATGGATGTCTGGTAGACCATCAACTAATCTGTGCTTGCTAAGCTATTGCATGTATCTAAAATTAAAATGTCCAAACCTTTCATGCCATATCCATCATGCATAGTGAGTGCATGTGCCCTTGGGCCTTTGATTGCGCCCATGTTGATGAGCTTGGTTTGCTCTTATGTCAAGGATTTGATAAAGTCCTCAAGATAAGGCATCTTCCAGGTGGCTCTAGAGGCGAATATGACAGTATGGAATGTGGATACGAATACAAATAATTCAGGACCAACCTTGGAGAGAATGGTAAGAACCATTTGTTTCTCCTCCACCGATTTATCAACCCCACAAGCTTTGAGTTGCGACAGTAAATCCTTGAATTTTGTAAAGAAATCTTAGATATTGTCGAAGCTTTTTGGATCCAATGTGAGCAGCTCCACCTCCAGCATGTGTCCCCTCATCTCATCCTGTTTTCCAAAGATCCCTTCCAATATTTTCCAGGCTTCATTGGGACTCTTACAGGAAGATATGTGAAAAAGGAGATCGGGAGAAATAAGACTGCAAATTGTTCCGAGTGCCTCATCGATGCGATTTAAGTACTTGAATTTTTCTATGGCTGATGTCGGTTTTGTATTTGTATTCATGGTTAACCTATACAACCCTCTGGATCGAAGATGTATGGCTATTTTCTCCTTCCATGCAAAATATTTGTAAGGTGTAAGAATGAATTCTTTTTGGAATTCCATCTTTTTGTTGTCTTCAATCTTTTGTACCTGCAAAAAATTTTGGTGTAGATTTTTCTTAGCATTCCGCCGGCTCTAATACCATGTAAATGTGTTGACTTGCACAAAATAGATCTATCTAAACAATGATACACACATTTGCAGAGAGAATAGAAGAAAGAAGAAGAAGGAGAGAAAGAATGGAAGAATTATCATTAATCATTGTGAATAATGAATAATTTACACATGATATACTCTGCATAACTCAATGAGTTGGACTTGAGGTGAACCAAGTCTCCATAGTGGTAGTCTAGAGTGATATGGACACACACCAGTAGTTATGAGTGTGAACTTCCACCTATTCTAGTCTCTCAAGCAGTTACGAGAGTGAACTGCCACCTAGTTGAGTTAACTAGTCACCTAGTCTTCAGTTAACTGATTGAACAAAGAGTAGTGAGGAGTTAATTGAGGGAATCAAGGATAATGTGCCACTCTGGTGATGATACCAAGGAAAGGTCGAATTATCATGGTGATGATCCCAATGTTGCATGGTGATGATCCCAATGCAACATCTAAACTCAACTCAACTAGTCAAACTGAAGTGTGAACTAAAAGAGAATATTCTCCAGGTGGAATATTCTCTCCTAAAATATAGGAGACTGGATAATGACTAATTATGACTACTAAACAAATAAAAACCTTATGAAAAATAAATCCTAGGTGTGTGTGAAGTAACAAGTAACTCTAACAAGGAGGGCTTCCCAATTACCAGCCTGACTGGTAACTTATATTTGGGTCAGAGGACTGTTCTGGGTCTAATAAATTTAAATCCAGTAAGGTGTTAGTCTAGTGGGAGTCATCTCAAACATTTCCGGTTCCCCTCACCATCTCTTTCATAGCATCATGGTCTACCTTGGCAACCCCCACCCCCCAACCCACCCCCTCAACAATTATGCAACACTATCCAGTTTTTTAATTAATAACAGAAATATATACATTACCTTTTATAACAAAAAGGTTCATCAAATCCAACATTCACACATATTCAGTCTGCCATAATCTTTTGGCAAGTTATAGTTATATTTACAAGCTAGGGGAAACATGGGTATTACATATTTTTTCCATTGAAATTTTTTGGGGTATTGGGTACCATCCATGGAAGAAAATCAATCTCTCTTTAAGCCCGAATGCAAGAGTTACATAGGTGTACATACCCTACCCCCCTATGGATTTGAACCTATGACCTCCTATAAGGAAACACATGTTCTTAACCATCAGGCTCACTCATATATGTGTTTTTTTAAATGTCTGGTTTTTTTATTTTTTCGATTTTTTAATTAATTATTTATATTTGTTTGTTAATTGATTTTTTTATTCTTTTTAAAGTTTTCGTAAAATTTTGTTTTCTTATTTTTTCCTTAATGTTTTTGTCCCTTTTTAATTTTGTTTTTAACAATTTGGGAGATAGATAAATGTGGCAAGTGTGAGGGGGATTATCCTAGATCTCGAAGGAATACAATAACTTACTTATGCATGGGGTTTGGGAACTGCATCAAACATTGAAGCATAGGCCCTATCAATCTTTTAAGGAGTTACCTCAATAAAATAAAAAGAAATAAAAAACAAAATTGTGATAGCAGATTCATCAATAGTCGTTTGTCATATGCATTACAATTTTGTACCAAGTGATATTGAATTGTCTCATATCATCATGAGAATGCAAGAATTAGTGGAGAAGTTTGAGTTTATAAAATTTTTCCATGTCCTGTGACACCACAATCACCAATTCGATGAACAAGCCAATTTAGGAGTTAATTTGGAGGGAAAAATAAATTTAAAAGGGGGGATATATCACATCACCACCTCCCATGACATTTAATGCTCATACACATGGCCATGTATTGGAATTCACAATATCCCTCATGCATGCAGACAAGGAGGAGGAGTTAATGGAAATAAGGAGGCACATGCTATGTTATAACTATGTGTTTGTCCCATGTCTATTTAAATAATGTGTTCGAAGGAAATTTCATGAATGTGGGTTTTCCTATGCAATGTTTACCCTACAAATATTTTGTCAGAGACTAGCATTATTCATCCTTCTTTCTCTGGAATTGTTTGTCTCAATCCGTAGTTCAGGTCCTTATTCTTTTCCTTATGAGGGACTAGTTGGGAATGTTATTTTGCGATTTGATAAGGAGTTGGAAAGATTAATGGGATTTCTTGTACAATCTATGGCTAGCCACACTAGGTTTGGAAGATGTGTAATGTGTGACCTTTGACGGTTGGAAGAGGAATTCATGGGTGTGAATGCCATATTTATAAGGGACAATGAAGCTTATATAATTCCAGTAGATGTTGGATGAGGTGGAAAGAAGAGTGGGCATACAAATTTTTAGTGGAAGCATAGGTATGTGACTGGTAGGAAATGGAGGTAGAGGTATAATTGTCAGTGCTTGAAAAAAAAGAACAAGCCCATCTAAATATCATACATAGCCATCAGAGGAGATATGAAGCTTTAACAAACAAGGTGGGCTTTTTATACTCACTTGTTCGAGGATTGCAGACCATCTTTGGCTCCCTTCATTCCCCATTCAGTCATGTTCATCCAAGGTAAAGGAAGAAGCCTCTACACACTTGTGTCCTTTCATTGTGAATATAAACATTATTGAATTTGAAGATGTAGCTAAAGCCTTAGTGGACACAGACACACATCTAATAGATTGTGCTCTAGAGAACCCAGTTAGAGTTGAATAGAAATCCCTTCATGGGCTTGATTTCAGATAATTTTTTGTTTTAGTTTTCTTTTTTGGCTGAGTAGTTATACTTCTATTTTAGTATGTAAAAAATTATACATATATGAATAGCATCTATCGGATATGGGAAGGTTCGAAAAATTAATATGTCTCTAAAATTTGTTCTTGTTGGAACTTTAAACCAACAAGAGTTTGTCATACATCATGTTTTTTGTAATCTTAAGTTGTCTGGTTTACCCGTAGTCCTCTTTTAATATAAATATTAATCGTTCTTGATTAAAAAAAAACATTGGGTGATGTATGGGTGTGAAATGGGGGGGAGAGGGAGAGAAAAGGGAGATAATGGAAAGAAAGGAGGGAAATCTTAGTGGGGCTCCTCACATTGATGACTTCATCCATACTAATAAAGTACATGGTAGATTGTGAGGTGAGGGGCATAGGGTGGGGGTGGGTGGTTGTTTTCTAGTGAGGTGGGGCTCGGTGAGGGAATCCTTGCAAGGTTTAGATGACTCCATCATCACCCGAAAAGAAAGATTGGTCATTGGAGTGAGGGGTATAGGTAGGGACAATCATTTTCTAGTGAGCCAAAGCTCAACAAGAAGATAGATGATTTTAGGGGCTAAATTTCACAAATGGGCTAATTTTCCATGGTTTTTCCCAAAAAAAGATTCACCAATTTCCATTTTTTCTAAAGACAATTTTCCAAAATTCCATAGAATAAAATTATTTTACCTTAAAAATCGCCAAAATTTTATAGAAACTATATAAAATCCTTACAAATTTGAATATTTTTACAAAAGTATCGCCAAACATTTTACATTTTGCATATTAAGACTAGTAAGATTATCCCAGGTTTCTACATTTTAATATAAATTTCCATCCTTAAAATTATCCCTGAGTTACAAGAATCCCCATCTTGGCATTAGTGAGGATAGAGCAACAATCATTAGTTTTTATATTTTTAAAATATTTTTCAATGCAAGTGTATATTTAATATTGTTTTAAATAAAATTATCAAACAAAATTTTAATGTAATGCTATAAGTTTTATAAGTTTTTTACCCACACAATCTTGCACCAAGTGCAAAGCCTTCAAAAGGCAGTTAGACAAGTGGAACATGGAAGATGTCACCACTGCCACCTTGGCAACAACTTCCCTCTCTTTATTGTAGGAATACTATCCAACACAAGGGAGGCTTCGCCAACGGCCTCTAAGAATCCATAGGTGAGACACAATTAAGTCTAGCCCCCTTGGGGTGACTACTAACACTAACATCAAGATAAAGATAATCAAATTGAATAAGAGGTGGTGAGATAAGACAATTTCCAGATTTGGAGTGTAGAGGATTCAAGCCTAGAAGAGAGGCTATCCAAGTCAAATATGAGTTCAATAAGGTCCCAAAACACTAGAAATAGAGAAAAGGTGTAAGGATGAGGTAAAACTTGCAAGGAATATAGTAACCTTAACTAAGCACAATTTACATTTTAGTCAACCTACGTAAACATGTAGAATGTGCACATACATGACCAAACAATATATCAATTTCATTAATGAATACATTAGGAAGGGGCAAAAAGGGATTTCAATCCAAGCATCATTCCTTGTTTAACACTATCCAACCTTAGAAGTATGCTTTGTCCTAAAGTATGTGCAACTCAATAATGTTTAGCGCCAATGAAGAAAAGATGAAGTAGTTTTTAAATATTGATGCTTTTAAGGAGGAGGTTGCATGATTTAAAGACTCGGTGGAAAGCCAAATTGAACTCTACAATGTTGTCATAAAAAAGATGGAATAAAATAAAAGTCCAACTATAAACTACAAAACAAAAGTATGAACATTAGATAAAATATCTTGGCTCACTAAAATGTACGAAAAAACAAATAGCTAATCATCAAAAAGTTTTTGTAGAAGAATTGGTTGATTATATACTGCAAAAACATATGCACACTGGAACACGGTCACACTTTCAACAAAAATATACAAACTTGTGGGAAAAATCCATCTTCCCGGTTAGTGTAGAGAATGACCAACTGTAATTTATTTTGAAAATCAAGGCTACACCATTGTTCTTTTATACTAAAACTATGAAATCAATTCTTTGCTACACAAAATCAGTGGAAACACAAACATTCTAACTTAGAATATATATAAAGAACAAATAAGGAATATAGCATGGTATTGGTACCTACTAATATAGACAAAAGCGAGGTTATACAAGGGGCTATTCGAAGAGTTGCAAGTTGCATTGTTCTCAACTCATTAGTTCTCTCTACAATCTGTTAGCACTCTGTAAATCTATTCGGTTTTTAAACAGACGACGAAGGTAACTTTTTCAACCAACTTTGAGGCCCGAAACTAGCCTTTCGGACTTGGAGAGGGCTCTCTTGGAAGACTCTATCTCTGCATGGGATATGGATTTAAAGCAATGGCTAGATTTAACACCTTTGATATAATGGGTTCTGGTTATATTGGCACAAGAAAATAAGACTTTGGGTTATGGAGTCGATTCGAGGAAACAAAAGAAACAAATAACTCGGTGACTGAACTTTGAGAGGATAAAGGCTAAGCGAGCATCAATCTTCAGTGAAAAATAGTAATGTGTGGCGGATAGAAATTACAAGAAGTAACTCGGAGCACCGTTGCAGGTGAATTCAAAGTTAACTTTTAGAAGAAAAACATTTTGTCTAAGTGGCGCGAACAAGGGGTATTGTGCAGCGAATCCATAGGTTTGAAAATTCGTTCCAAATTAGACAGAAAAACATATGAATAAAGGTAATAGGAAGCACATACACAAGAAAGGGAAAAAAATACATCCAACTGCTACAATTAGAATCTTTTCATCAAAGTTACAGGACTTTTGCATTAAGTTTCGGTCGAACTCAAATTACATACAATAGCTACTGTCTATACCAATTTTTCCAACAAACCCTGTTTACATGAAAATGATTCCCATATATAGAAAAATAATGTCACCCTTGGCTGCTAGGGTCGAACTACTCCCTCCTAGAATCATGGATCTGTTTTCTATGAAAGAGAACAATAACTTCAATGGATTTAATAAAAATAGAAAACCCGACTTTGCCAAATCATAATCGTAATCAAAATATTCTTTAAAATCATTGATCATGATCAAAATTTGACCATATGGTTGTGATGAGTCATCATGTGCATTTCTGGACACTCTATCACCCTTGCACAACAAGTCTGCTATGCAACAATAACCTACAACAAAAAACGCAGTGGATTGCGCAACAAACTGGGAAAATAGGCGTTAAAGATGACATCATATCTCACTAATAAAACGTTATTTTCTGAAACTGACAGAGGTTGTTGTAGTTAAGCTTGTTATAAAGAAAATCCTCTCTTGGTTTCTTGAAATTCATCTTCAGCTGGCCGGAATACATGTCGCAAAAACATGTCTCGGACAAGAAATCATGAAAACTGAACAATAGGGCTGAAAGATTCCTTTGAATCTCCCAAAATATGAAACTTTTTTCAAATCTGAGAGAGTTTTTTCTTATTTAGTTTGTTCTCAACAAAATATCTTTGGGATTTACAAAATTCCTCTCCAGTTGGTCAGAAAGTGATCTTGAAGTTGACCACTAAACCAGTCATTTGCGCAGCGCGACTTGTAGCATGTGCGAAGGAAAATCCTCTGCGTGACAACATCCTATGCGCGACGACATCCACTACGAGACGAAATACACTGCACGACGAAATACACTGTGCGATGACATCCTCAACGTGACAACATCATATGCGTGACAACATCCCATGTGAGACAAAATCCACTGTGCAATGAAATCCACTGCGCGACAACATCCCATGTGCGACGAAATCCACTGCGTGACGAAATCCACTGCCCGATGAATCTGCTATGTGAAAACATCATATGCGTGACATCATCCCATGTGCGACGAAATACACTGCATGACGAAATACACTGCATGATAAAATACACTGCACGACAAAATCCACTGCACGACATAATTCTTTGCGCAATGAAGTGCTCTGTGCAACGCGTAGCAAATTTCATAGCGCACAGTTGGAAATTGAAATGGAAATAATAAATGACAAGATTCCTTTTTGAACTAACCCTTGGAGATGTTTGATGATGCCGGGCATAAAAACAATATGGTTGCTAACATGCATGGCTTTGCAAATTGTTGACAAACCTCTAACCTTAGCTATGAAAATCATGGTTCTAACACAATCTATGAAAATCCATTGGGTGGTTGCTTGGGAATTTGAAATGACTCAAAAATGCTACAACATTTGTGATTATATCCTCTAATTGCTTCTCCATAATCTTTTCATCAATATTCCATACTTCAATTGTATTCAAATCCAAGGACAATGTGTAGTGACATTTCAATAGGGTTGTCTTGTCTGGGGAATTCTTGAAATTCCCATGAAGGTTGTCATGTTCAAGTTGTAGGATAATTCCCTAAAATTAAAACAATTGACTATAATATAGAAGAGCACACCTCTACAAGGGTAATGTGATTCCACCAAAGGCCTGCAAATACAACCAAATAAGGTTGCAGAGCTGTCTAAAATTCTAATTGTCTAAGCCCTGTCTATTCCAACTCCTACATGCATTTCATAAGACTATCTAACCTAGTCTTAATGGCCTATCATGCATTATTTTGTTCTTCAAGTGCTTTCACCATCTCAACTAATTATATTCATGTCTAAACAAAGTCTTTGTTGGCTCAAATAGTTCCCAACACAAAAGACAGTGGACACGTTAGGAAACTATTTGAAAAACCAAGTAATTTACTAGTAGACATGTCGATGAACAATAAGGCACTTTGGGTGAATAATAATAGGAATTTAATAGAATAAAATATGCTCAATCTATGGCCTAATGGCTAGAATAATTTCAATTTTAAGTTGGCAAACGATCGAAGGACAACAAATGGTAGCCACTTGTTTAACTAAATGCACGCAGGAGGTTAACCTATAGATATTAGTGCTAGATGAAACCAACCAAATGTTGACAAATTGTTTACAAGATAAGCCTTATAGGTATTTTTGAAAACCATCTTAAGTAAAACTATTACACTATAAATAGGTATTTTGGACACCATTAACAATGGTAAGGCCAAGATCTAAGTCAAAGTGAGAATCTATTATAACTGGTAACAACTGATATTTTCCAATAAGTGGTTGAAAAATAATTGTACTCTAGCTAATTATAACATTTAGAAGGACTCAACCCTCCATTGATCACTCTATCTTCATGATTATTCTCAAAGGATAGAAAATTACTCCCCCTATGAAGTTCTAAAAATTTCTTCTTTTGGAGGGGTGGAAAAAGGTAATTCAACCTTATTTAAGAAAATCCTTCTTCAGTAAGGAAAGCCCCCAAGTAGTAGTGAAATCACTACTAGTTCAATTCACAAGAAGGTCAATAATCCTTCCTTTTGTGTGGAGAATAAAAAATTTACATCATTCTTGAAGCTTAACCGATCTTGGGTGAGAAGGAGCCATATTCTGTAGGACATGGTCTAATTTACAACTTCAATTGTATATAGGCGTCACTAAAGTAACCATACACACGATTAAAGGAGGATTTGAATTTTTTCCTAAAGTATATACTAGTTATCCATCCAACTGCAAAATATTTCTTCATCTTGGAGTTCATTTCCTACATGGCCAAAATAAACATTATAAGTAGAGGGATCTGATTCATGGAGGGCGTGGGCCTCTTTTTTAAGTGATGGCACCCTAGCTTTATCCCACATACATAATATTTGTTTGAATATTGATATAGGTTAGATTATGTATTCCCCCCTTGGAATAAATGCATTTCCAAACACTACAAGCCATTGGTACTGATTTGAGTAAGTTCGTCACCCTAGCTCCAAAAACTAGTAACTATGTTTCCAATACTTATTCCCATATTTGTATTTATATGTTAATTTACACAAGGCCCTTCTTATCTATGTTCATTGTCTTTCACTATAGATTTTTTTTTTACCATGGACATGTAGCATTATCACGTCTTATGGAAAAGCCTCCAAAAACTACCAAAAAATAAAATAATAAGCCTTCATGGTGGAATGATTCATAGATGGACCACCATTTGGTATGACCTGAAAATAGCTTACTTTTACACTTGAAATGTTAAGGTATGCTATTGTTCCAACTCCAACATCACGTGGTATAGACATTGATATGGTCATGACTCCAAAGGTATTGGTCTCACTATACAAAGACTCTTATGGGAAGGGGAGATGAGACATAAATTTAAGGTTCTTTAGATCATGGTAATGACCCAATTCTTCTGGCTCCATTAATTGATGCAAATAAATTATTACTAATAGCAACTGCTATAGTCCCTAAATTGATGTCGGTTAACCAAAATCAAAAGCAAGTAAGAGATAAAAGATAACTAGCATACCCTCGAGGCTGTTGATATTTGTACCTTGGGAGGTGTTCCCCATGTGCTTGTGACCTCCTTAGCACATGAGGGAAGGACATGACACTTTGTACCTAGTACTTTTGTCTATTTTCACTTTGACTTTGGTTAAAGTGAAATTTGGTCACTTTTGGATAAAGTGAGTATTAAATCACTTTGGGGTGATTTTGGAGGCATAAGTGGACTTAGGAAACTTAACCAAAAAGTGGGTTTATGATTTAGAGTTGATTGGGGAGNCATAAGTGGACTTAGGAAACTTAACCCAAAAGTGGGTTTATGATTTAGAGTTGATTGGGGAGATCTCATCCATTCCTTTGGATTGATCTCAACCATTGATTCTTAGGTTTCCTATTCTTGCACTAAGAAGGCGCAAAGGGTCTAAGGAGGGTGCATTGTTCATGGAGAGTTTTTCTTGTGAGGAGAGGAGAACTCAAGCTATGGAGATGAGATCAGTTGCATGAGGTTTTGTGGAGGAGGCCGCTAGCTTTCCCTATGGGAAGCTTGGAGCAGCTTGCTTCATTATTTTACTGGAGCTATTCTACAGTTGAGGAGGGCGCATGAGTTTGGCAGACTTATTCCTTCCTGGTGGGATATCTAGCCATCATATTTCAGTGAGGTCAGTTGCAGAGTGAGGACATCAGTTGGAGCTTCATTCCTACTGAGGGGTTTTCAGTTCTGACATCGCAGATGATTTTTGGAGCAGTTATAGTGGTTCTGGCAGTTTGCATGAGGGGCACACCATCCAGGGGTGCATCTACTTGATAGAGCTTTTATATCAACTCAGTTGGAGTTGCTATTGTATCAGGTTCCATCATTTATTGTGTTTACTGTAACCCTTACTTGCTTTTCCTCAT
>JASDQU010817152.1:6118-17320 GCA_032191745.1 Picea mariana | reverse complement strand
TTGATACTCGCGCAATAAATTTGTAATCTTCTCCACTGTTTCATCACTCCAGTAATCCCCTATTTGCACAAAATTTGGATTCTTTGTCATCCCAATGTTTACCTTCCGCGTATTTATTAGCTCTGTGTATGCAGTGGAATCAAGCTCTTCTCCTTCTACTTCCCGTTCTCCTTCTGTTTAAGGTATTTTCACATTTTTGAGATATTCTTCATCAGGTTCTTCCTTAGCAACATTGTAACACTCCAGTAACTCATGAATAGTCATAACAACTATGTGCGCACAACATACTGGGACCACCTCCATCATCCCTTCTTCTGAGAAGATATTGGTTCAAATATCCTATAATGTTGCATCCATTAATGGGGATTCATGTTCAAAAGTAAATGTTACCTTGAACCATTGAACCAGCTCGTCCCAGCTTGTTGTTTCTATATGCATTTCCATCTCCAGATACCAATTCTTAAGAATTATATCTAGTGTATGTATGAATTTGTACGTCCATTTTGTCCCCAGTACTGAACCTGATAATGTTATGCAATGCTCAACATGAACTTCTAGATAACTCTCCCTTGTATACTTCTACACAATACTATCGCACCTGGTACCAAATCTCACTTGCATTAGCCTTCGACACTATGACTAGTCTTCCATCCCTTGTTTGTGTGCAACCCACCATCTAGTTGGAGTAGTTTTCAAGACAACATCTAGTGCTAGAAACCTCTGTTGTTCAGGTACCTGTGACTCAAATTTCTATACAAACAAATTGATCTCCGTCAATCCATCAAACCTGGGTGGATCACATAAATCTCTTCCAATATAGTGCACTGATCGAGTTATGTATGCACATCATCTAGTTGATAATTCGTGCATCCTCTACTACCAATGTTTCAGACCTTCCTATGAATCCAATGCGAACAAACTAATACTTCTCCAAACTAGCGCACCATATGCATTAGGGTCAATATAATCATCCATCCACAAAATCATGTTATACAAGTTGTCAATGGCGTTCCCTCTTGCGGGTTTTGTGTACCTCTTTTCTTATGTTGGGTCCAGTGGTGCAGTAAATTGAAAGTATCCGACTTCAAATACCATTTCCATCCTCTTCAGATTAATGAACCCTTGATTATAAAAGTCTCATTCAAGTCCCATCAGTGTTGGATATGGTTGACTATCATCCATGATATCAATGACCTCAAAGTATGTTGTATTGTGCACTCCATCTATATTCACAGGTACTCATGTCAATTGACCAATTAGTACTATCTTATGTTGATTTGTTTCCCCATCATCTCCCACATTTTCTTAGGTAACACATTCACATCAGACCCCAAGTTCAAGATAAAATTATCCACATCATACTCCCCAATCTATGCATTTAATCTGAATTCTTTGTTGGTCCTCTTTCTTTGTAGTACCTAATTCACTACCCTATGTGAAATCAAAGTTTTCCTTCCTTGCACATAGTGATCAATCATTTTGTATAGTGAATTTAGCACATTTTCATATTTCAATATCCCTACAAAAATTCTCAGGAATTTTCTTAGAGTTCTTACCTTCCCAATTGGATTTTTTGGCATAGTGTGATCTACGACATGAGGCTTAGATAATGTTGACGTTACCCAATCGGACCCTAGTATCTCATTTCTTAACCTATGATATGTCTCGTTTTCTTGTTGAGGTTTAAATGTTGGAATAGGTCCTGTTGAATTCCTTACCCATTGCTCAATATGTTTCTCTCAATTTGATGGATCAGTCGTGGTTCTGGTTCCTTCACGTGTCACAACTGCTATTATACATCCTTCATTGCATTTTTCTGCTGATATTTTTTGTACATTCTGATTTGGATTCTGGTTCTGAGTCCCTCTTTCCTGCTATTTCACAAGTAATTGAGGACAATATTATGTTTCATGGTCTATTTTTCTATAGTATGTGCACGTTGTACATGGATTCAGTCAGTCGTGAGCTAAGTGTCTTGGTTGATTACAATTGTAACATATTATTGATTCTCTCCCTCCTCTGCCAAAATTTCCTCTTCCTTGACCTCTGCCAAAATTTCCTATGTTTCCTGGATTAAATCCTCTCTGATTATTATATTGTGGACCACCTCCTTCTTTCACAACATTATCCTCCTGAATCATGTACATATATGAAGTGTGATTCCCCATCAAATCGAATGCACGACAATCCTTCTCTTCATGCCAAACTGACTTGAAGAAATTGCAAAACAAGTTCTGTGGCATACTTTGATACTTATATGGTAATGGAAACTCAGTCATATGGTGTCCCCATTTCTTACATATTTCACAATACACCCCTCCTGTTAATGGGTTCAGTGCTCCAGTCATCAAATACTATGCAAACACTAGGCATTCGTCCTTGTGGTGGCCTTCAGTCCTACACCTGGTACACCATACTTGTTCTCATTTCTCCTTTCCTCTTTTGATTTCTACCAATTGAGTTATCAGGGAAGCTAACTGCATCTGGAATTGTGCCATCCCTTCACTGTCTCTTACATGGGATGATTCCAATTTCATTGCAATCTCCAAAGCTTCAGGTTGTGCCACAACCTTCTGTTGAATCAAAATCCTTCGAATGTGTGGTAGAAGTACTACACTAAACCATTCTTGATGTTATTGATTAGGGATATGGAATGTCAGTCTACCGATCATATTCTTAAAACAGTGGTCATAATCCCAAACTAATTCAGCATGCACCTGTTTAATTTCCTTCAACTCTGTAATGTACTATGAGTTAGACTTTGGCTTCTTGAACTCTTTAAACAATTCTTGTCTTATCTCTACCAAAGTCCTGGATTTTCCTGTAGGCGTGGTACTCTAAAACTTCATGTACCAGACTAATGCACAACCTCTAAGTGTTGTTTCCAACTGCGCAATGTTTATGAACTCATCCTGGACATTCTTTCGAGCCCAAATTGTCTCGCATAAAAATAGATGTTGTTTTGGGTCCTTTGACTCAACTCCCTGAAACACAAGTTGTCTAAGGGTGTTGTCTACCCTTTCTATGTTTCTTTGTGTAGTACCTCCTCTAGGTGATGTGGGCTGACTTTGAATTCGTGCACTTCTTCCATTGCTTTGATTTCTATTAGACTATCCTCCCTTTCTAACTATAAGTGCTTTTGATAATTATTCAACTATTATCTCATATTTTGGTGACACACATGGGGTTGTGGATTCGACACAAGATCCAATATGAATAGGACTTAATGAATATTCTATTATAGGACTGGACTGGAGTCCCTCTTCCTCTCCTTTTATGTGTGGTATCTCTACGATTTAGAATATTGTGCAAGGTCCTCTCCACTATGGCTCACTACGCGGCTTTCCTTTGGTAGTCCCAATATTTCACCTCTTGTACCTCCTTCCACTGCAAAATACTCCAAAATCGTCTTATTCCTCTAATACAATATCTTCATTTGTATGCATCCTCAGTCCCTCCCTTCCTTATTCATTTCTTCCTTCATTCACTCATGTCCTCAAACTATCCTCTTGTCATCCCCTGATTCCCCTATGTGCACAAACACCCTTAGCATTCAGACTCCATTGCCATCACACATTTGTCACACAACAACATATTTATCCACATACCCAACGATTTCATGAACCTTCCACGTGGACCTTTGAAGAAGTCCCTTTCTGCAACATTGTATGACTAGGTACAATATACTGCAAATTCTCTAATATATCCTCCCAATATACTATCCAACCATAGATCAATTGTGTGAAAAGTTTTGTTCCTTACAAAATTCAGCTATCTTACCAACTACAGAGTCCAGTTTTGCAGCGTTGCGGTTGGTACCTTCTAGTATTCTCCACTAATATTTCTAACCATTTAGTCAAAATAATCGAAAATTTGATAGAAAAAATCTCATGTAGCTCTGTGTACAAATACCTTTGCATCCATTGATTGTCACTCATATGAAGGTTTCAATTCTCTTTCTGAGAAAATTTTCATCCCTTCCCTTCTAACCATTTTGAGATTTATTTCTTAGTCGACCTCCAAAACATTCCCTTAATCATAGATTTTGGGTCCCAACAATGGAACCATTTGTTGGCACATAGGTGTAATACCCTAGGTTCAAGTTATCTTAACCAGCAAAACCCTTCAGACACTGTCCCTTTCGGCATCACCTGCATGCAGGTGAAGTCTCACCCGAGGAATCTATTGGGGCTGAAGGAACCAATATTATGTAGTAGTGAGAGAATGAGAGGTGATCATCTTATTCATTCTTACTCAATTTCTTTGTGCACATTATTCTGTATTTTTTCTTCCTTAGTTACTTAGTGAATTTAGTATTACCATTATATGACATATTGCACCAAAACCCATTTATTGTAACATTCATACTATTGCAAAATTATCATGTAAGAAACATATCTATTCTAAAATGCATATATAAAATATTCAGGATCAATCACATAAAAGATGAGCAAACACAATAGTTAATGTGGTTCACCCAACTTTGGGCTACGTCAACAATGGATGGATTTTTTATTATTATTTTTGTAATAGTATTAGTCTTGTGCATTGTGCTTACAATAGAGATACCCTTCTATCTCTTTCTCCATCTTTCCTAGACACTCTGTAGTGCAAGCCTCTCTCTCTCTGCAGCATCTCCCTAACACTCAGACACAGACTCTTTCATTATCTGCCTATTATATCACTTTCCTTACCGAACATGAACTCTCGACAAATTGGAACTCCTATTCTCCCAACCCATTACATATTTATACATGAACTATATGTCTTAAAACCCTACTTTTCTCATCCCAAAACCCTATTACAACTCATGAAAACTCATGTTGACTCACTAATCAGGCTTGTCTTCCTACTTTTACGTCTGCATGTTGCTTTTGTAATTTTACTATTTTTCTCATGATTTTTCACATCTTGCTTCTTTTAGCATGTCGAATTGTTATCCTTTATTTCTGCATGCTTTCTTCTCTTTCTTTATTCTCTACTTTATTCTTCTATTTCATTCTTCTTCTTTGTATGTTCTTACTACGCATTGTGCCCCTGAATGTGCCTCAATTGTGCACTCTTGAGCCTTGATGTGTATTTATTGTGCACTCTTCTCCTACCTTTTCTTGTTTCTTCTTCTATTGTACACATATTCCATACTTAGGATTTTCATGAAAAATGTATCAAAACTGCCTGTCCAACAGGCCCCCAAGATGTGCACTAGTCTAAGATGGCTTGTGGCTGTAGCCAAATAAAACCTTCTTCATCCAACTCTGGTAGGTTTTTTTGGGTGTGGAATTTGGTTTCAATCACTTTCTTCAGGCATGCGACATGAAAAAACATATGTAGCTTTGAGTGATTTAGAAAAGCTAACTGATAGGCCACTAACCCCATGCGTTTGACAATAGCGTAAGGACCATAAATTTTGGTGCAAGTTTTTGACACTGCTGGGATTGGAGTGAAGTATTCTTATGTGGTTGGAGAGAGAGAACACATGATCCCCTTCAACAAATTGACATTCATAATGACCTTGATCTACCTTTTCCTTCATATAGGTTTTGAGCCATTATCAATTTTTCTTTGAGAGTACGGAAAATGATCATGCATAGGATAATATTATGATCAACCTCATGAACCTTGGAGACACCCAATATGTATGGCAGAACCAATAGTGGATTCTATTTGTAGACTACTTTAAAAGGATTCATGCAAGTGGTAGTATGATAAGAGGTGTTGTACCACCATTCAACTAGGGGTAACCACTGAACCCACTGATGTTGTTCGTTAGGTGAAAAACACCTCAAATATGTTTCCAAACACTGTTTGACCACTTTTGTTTGGCCATCAATATGGAGATGATAGGTTTTGATGAAATGAAACCAAGTTCCCTGGAACCTGAATAATTCTTGCCAGAAATTGTTGTTAAAAGTGGGATCTTGGTCAGAAACAACATAATGAGGCATTCCATGAAGTTTGAATATATTATACATAGAAATTTGAGCCACTATGGATGTTGTGAACAGGTTTTGAAGAGCATGTAAATGAGCATATTTGAAAACAAGATCCACTACCACCATGATGACTAACTTATTGTCTAATTTGGGTAAGACAACAATGAAATTCATAGAAATATTTTTTCAAATAGTAGGTGGAAGCAGAAGTGGTTGGAGAGTACCACAAGGTTTGAAGGTTGCATGCTTATAACATTGGCAGGTATCGCATTCGGCCACAAAGGTGTGGATGTCCTATTTCATACCATCCCAGAAGAAAGATCGTTTGAGCCATTCATATTTTTTGGTAAAACCTGAATGGTCTGTTGGAAATGAAGCATGAAACTCAGGGAGCACCTTGGATTTAAGTGATGTTTGTTTTATTAAATACAAGTGACCTTTATAACAAAACTCATTGTTGTTACAAGAGTACCTTGGAGAAACTTAGTGATCTTGTTGAAGTTTTTGGATTAGGATAGAAATTATGGGGTCTTACAACCATTCTCGTTGAACAACATAAAGCCAATCGTCAATAATGAATGAGAGGAAAAAGAGGGACCCCTCATATTGATATTTCCTAGAAAGAGCATCAACCACCACATTTTATTTTCCCTTCTTATAAAAAATATCATAATCATATCCAAACATATTGGTCACCCATTTTTTTTGCTCCGGGATGAAATTCATTGTTCCTAAAAGTACTTGAGGCTTTGATGATCTATATTAATTTGGAAGCATTGTCCCAATAGATAAGGGCATTGATTTCCATTGTATGAAAAATAGCCACCATTTCCTTTTCATAAATCGATTGGCCCAAATGTTGGTCTGACAACTGTTTGTTGGTGAAAGCCAAAGGTCATCCATCTTGCATGAGGACTGCCCCAATTCCTCTCCCTAATGCATCACATTCCATAACAAAGGTATTGGTGAAGTCAGGTAGGGTTAGTACAGGAGTAGTGCACATAACGTATTTCAAGTCTTGGAAGGATTGGTTAGCTGTTGGGGTCCAACAGAAAGCATTCGTTTTAAGGATATTCATGAGAAGAGATGGAATTTTTGCATACTTTTGAACAAACTTGTGATAATATCCTATCAAACCTAGGAAATCACTCATACTTTTAAGATTTTTAGGGCGAGGCCAATTCTACATAGCTTCAATTTTCTTTGGATCCACCCTTACACCATCCTTTCCAACAATGACCCAAGTACTCAACTTCAGAGGTGCCAAAATCACATTTAGACTATTTGAGGAAATGTTGGTGGTTAGAGAAGAGATAGAGAACTTGATCTACATGGGCAAGATGGGATGGACACATTTTATTATAGATGAAAATATCATCATAGAAAACTTGTTGCATGAAATTGAAAGTAGTCACTGCTCCCCGGTGTATCGTGAAAAGGGACTAACTGCCTCTCTTGGATCCTTAAAGTATGGCGATGATGATTTTACCAATCATCTGCGGGTTTTTGTCTAATGACAGTCGTACTACCACAAAAATGGTATCATAGCTAGAGGTCACGATTTCTATACACACTCGGCTTGCACTGAGGGGGATATTGTTGCACGAAATTACAAGTAGTCAATGCTCCTCGGTGTATCGTGAAAAGGGACTAACCGCCACTCATGGATCCTTGAAGTCTGGAGGTGATGATTTTACCAATCACCCATGGGTTTTTGTCTAACGACAACCATACTACCGCAAAATAGAATTTTTATAGGAATAATGTGCTTTCCATTGATGGAAATAACAACAATGAACCTAATCCAGGTGGATCCAAAACCGCTCGAAAATAATCAAATGTAGAAAAGGAGAATCTAGGAATGACCCAAAAGTCTCAGAAGGGTCCCCAGGCTCAGAAAATGCTCAAAAATCAAAGTTCTCATAATTATATGAAACCAACACCATTGCATCCAGCTCATTCTCTCGATTCCAACCATATATTTACTTTCTCAAACAGAGCTCGTATGAAGAAGTTATGACACTCTGAAGTTTTTCGAAAACAACAATAAAAGTCAACAATCAAAAGGATGAACTGAGGACATCAGTGGTATGGATGCTGACATCATCATGCCACGTGTCACCTTCTATAAGCTTTAGCAGTTTTACGGATTTGGCCAAATCTGGCAGTTTTCCACCAAATCTAGCAGTTACCGCCAAATCTGGAGGAGGTTCACTAAATTTGGCGAACTGGTTAGCGGCTCTTCTTATTTATCCGGGCATGCAAACCAAGGCAAGGAAGGAGTTGGCATGATTTTCGAGACTGTATGGATTTGAAAGGAAGAGGCTACATTGGAATCCGTGCCAGGAGTTGTTCCAGGCGACCTGCTCAGAAATAGATCGACTTTATACTCAAAAGTTGCGAAATTTCGAGAGGATTAGGAATATGCTCTCTATTTCTTCATCAAAGTAGATGAACAAAAAATTTCTTCAAGAAGGAATTGGCACACTTCTTGAGACTGTACAGATATGATAGGCAGAGGTTGCATTGGAATCCGTGCCAGGAGGTGTTCCTAGCGACCTGCTCAGAAATAGGTCGACTTTATACTCAAAAGTTGCAGAATTTGGAGAGGATACTGAATATGCTCTATGTTTCTTCATCAGAGGAGCTAAATAGAAAAATGATTCCAGAAGGAGTTGGCACGCTTTTTGAGACTGTACAGATCTGACAGGCATACGCTGCATTGGAATCTGTGCCAGGAGGTGTTCCATGTGACCTGCTCAGAAATAAGTCGACTTTATACTCAAAAGTTACGAAATTTCGAGAGGATTCTGAATATTCTCTCTGTTTCTTCATGAGAATAGCCGAACATAAAAGTGCCTCCAAGAGGAGTTGGCATGCTTTTCGAGACTGTAAGGATCCGATAGGCAGAAGCTGCATTAGAATCCGTGCCAAGAGTTGTCCCAGGTGACCTGCTCATAAATAGGTCGAATTTTTACTCAAAAGTTGCATAATTTCGAGGGGATTCTGAATATGCTATCTATTTCTTCATCAGAGTAGCCGAACAGAAAATTGCCTCCAAAGCCCATTTGAGCGAGCCAAGCATGCTCGAGTTTACAGTCAAAAGTTGCATAATGACGTTTTCCAGCCACCTATGATGTCTGTTTCTGCCCAGAATCGTAGATCTGAAAGTTGGTTTTGGGGAGCTCTTATGTAAGCCTTTATTTGTAGTTTTTAAGCATTTGAGATTAATTAAAGAGCAGTCTCACTGATGGAGTGGACCAGAAGATGTAGCCAGGAAGTCTGGTGAACTCCGTTAACAAGTCTTTGTGTTGATCTATTATATTTTCTCTTATTGCTTCTTACAAATTAATGGTTTATGCAGAAATCAATGAGTTTAGTTAAGTAAATGGAAAACACATAACATTGTGGAGTGCACTGTCAATTTTAAAATGTCTTGGAAATTGAAAACTGTTAAAGTGCTAACAAGTGAATTGGTAGCTATAAGCGTTTTCATATCAAGTGGTATCAGAGCGATTTTGACAGGTGGATGCTTATGAGAGCTAAACTCAAGCATGGTGAAGGAAAACTTGCATGTTTTGATCCAGAAATTCAAAGGAGAATTCATAAGCGTGAGATGAATTTGCCAAGGAAATTGGGTCACTTCAAATATGAAGATGACTTCTTCGAGGCATTCAAGTTGATGCAAGCCATGGTAGAGGAGCTTTACCATGAAAGATGTCAGTGAAGGAATCGAAAAGTCAAAGAAGGTGAATCTTCGGTAAGAGCAAAAGGAGGAGTTGGAGGTGGTGGACCTTCTTCTCCTTCTTCTCCTTCATCCTCATCATCTAATAATGAAACAAGTGTACATTCCTTCAAGGATAAGCAAAAAACTCATCATTCTTCATATATACCTTTGTTAAAGTTAGATGTAAAGTTTAATTTGCCTACTTATGATGGTAAATTAGATGCAGAAAAACTAGATAATTGGGTGAGACAAATAGAGGTCTATTGCAGGATCCAAAAGATTGTTGATGATGAAACTAAGATCCAACTTGCAAGTCTCAAAATGGGAGGCACACCTCTCATATGGTGGGAAAGCAGAACGAGAGATGATTTTAAGAGAAACGGTAAGACAATCTCTTCTTGGAATGATTTTGTTATTGCATTGAAACAACAGTTTTACCCATTAGCATATATGCAACAAGAAATGTTGAATTGGCAATGTTTAAGGCAATCAAAAGGTCAAAGTTTACAAGAGTATACTCAAACATTTCGCAAGAAAGCTCTAAATTTGGGTATTTCGTTGTATACACAAGAGACACTCCTAAAATATATCGATGGTTTACATTCTTATCTTAAGCACACTATTCTTATTCTTAATCCTTCTAACTTTGATGAAGTATGTGTACAAGCGATTCACATTGAATCAAGTAAATGACATGTTGGTAATAGAGCTTCTACAAATACTTGGCAAGGTAAGGATTCAGGGAAAGGAAAGGGGAAAGAGAAGAAGACGACCACGATAAGAAAGGACAATCCTACTTGCGAGCATTGCAAGAAAGTAGGTCATGATGAAGATCATTGTTGGACCTTACATCTAGAAATAAAGCCAAAGAAGTACCTCAATCAAGGAAAGAAGAAGACCACAGCTGCGAAAACTCAAGTGGACCTTGGATCCGATTTCGGTGATGAGACAAAGGTTGTAGCTATGGGTATTCGAGGTGTAAATTATGTTGCATGTACTAGTTCTTCTGATGCAGGTGTTGTAAATGATGAGTATAAAAGGGGTGAACTCTTCCACATAAGAGTCATAAAAAATAATGTTAAAATTGACACTCTTGTAGACAGTGGGTCACAAGCCAATTTAATCACTAAAGAAGTGGTAAATAACTTGGGACTTAAAACTAAAACACATCCTAGACCCTATCCTTTGGGTTGGATATGTGGCAATAATAAATTACAAGTAACCAAGCAATGCATAATTAAATTTGCAATCACTTCAAAGTATCGTGATGAAGTAGAGCTTGACATAGTGCCACTGGACATATGTGGAATTGTTCTAGGAAGCCCATATTTGTATGATAGAAAAGCCATATTCTACAGGGAGGATAACAAGTATTGCTTCAAGAAAGATGGGAAAGAGTACATTGTTCGTGCTCATCACATAAAAACTGACAAATCTTTTGCAACTACACGACAATTAAAAAGGATGGTAAATGCAAGCAAAAGTTTAACACTTATGTCTGTAACAAAACAAGAGGTTAGTGATGCTAAGCATGAGATAGTT
>JASDQU010817151.1:19222-35981 GCA_032191745.1 Picea mariana | reverse complement strand
TCTCATCAATTTTGGTGCTGGTTGTCATCCTGCCTGAGAAGGTGAAGTTAGTTTTCCAAAACACTTCCAAAAATCTGTGGAAAATCTTCTTTTTTAGGCCTGCTCTGATACCATGTTGAAGTTTTTAAGTTTTTCCAACACTTAAAGTATTATATTCTTTTATTATTATTTAATATGCAAAAGGATCACAACTGAAAGATAGATATCCGCAGAACAATAAGATATATTCTCAGGGAAACCCTCAAGGGGGAGAAAACCCTGCAAACTTTCCTCAGTATAGATTCCTCCAACACGTACAATACCATACAATGCTCTTTCATGAAATCAAGACCAAAGATACCTAGACACAAACCAAGAATAACCTCCTAGATAAGTGTGCACTACTCTCTTGTACTTATGTTCGATGAGTAATCTCAAAATAACTCGATATAACCTCTATTTATACTCTAAAATACCTAAAATACATGATTTATCAATAAAACCTTCCGCAATTACACTTAGGAATAACTTCCGATATTACATAAAATCTCAACACAATTGTGCTTCTTCATCATTACTTCTAAGGCTTTCATTTTTTGAAAACATTTAGACTCCACATGACCATTGTTGGCTTAAAAATAGTCTACGCATGGGTTGTAAGACCCAAGGTTCAGTTCACTGTGACCAACAAACCCTCAAGACACCGGCCCTTTCGGCATCACTTGCTTATGCAGATGAAGTCTCACCCGAGGTATCTATTGGGACTAAAGAACTAGGTTTTTGCAGGTGTAAGGGAAATGGAGGTGGATGCACTAATCATTGTTCCTTATTCTAGCTTATCTATGTTTTTGATAATCACAACTACTCATGAATATTGCAGCTTAATCAATCCATACATGAAATCTAGTTTGCGAAGTATAACAATATCATCCATAACCGCACATAAACAAATAAAGAACATAAGATGCAAGATTATCTCTCAAACTCTGTCTTTATTCATCATATCAACTGATTGCATTCATGATTCTTGCATAATCCCAACCTCTACATATTTTACAAACTTTCTCTCGCTCTCTAGCTCTCTANCTCTTGCTAGCTCTCTCTTTTCACCCTACCCATTACATATTTGTACCCAAAAAATAGGGCTTAAAGTCCTATTCTTATCTATCCCAAAAATAGCCCATTACAATGCATGACATGTCCAACTGGCTGTTGTTCTTCTGCTACTTTTTTCTCTTTATACAACTTTTATGTTGTTCTTCTATTTTTGGAAAGTCACACTATCGTCCTTTGTGCTTCCTTCTCTCGCTTGCTTGCTTTATCCTTTTGTTTGTATGTTATCTTTATCCCATGCACCATTCGTCCTTCTATGCACTTTCTTCATACTTAGGTTTTTCTTTGAAATTTCATCCAAAACGACCTGTCCAACATGCCCCCAACACTCACCCGTGGCTTGTCCCAAGCCACTTTGGCCTGTTGCATGTTCTTCCACTCTACAATGAACTGTTGCATGACAACCTTAGCCACTTCCACCTCTGGAACCTGCTTTAGTTACCTTTTGGACTATTGCTTGGATTGTTTGTGCCATGCCTCTGAATTCTTAATTGAGCTTATTCATTCGGTTCCTTATGATTCTTCACAATATGCCTTAGAGGGTCATCTGCTTCTCTCTTGAAGGCCTCTTCTCCCCTGATGGTGGCCTATGTTCGGAAGGTGACATCAGGAGTCATGTTTCCTAGGGAGGCAACATCGCTTCTCGGAGGAAAAATAATTGTTAAGCCTCCTCTTCTTGTAATCGTCTTCTTTGACGATACTTTGCTAAGGTTGCTTGAGGACTACACCATCCTCCTTTTCACCTACCGCCTTTGGAAAATTCTTCAAGTTTAGTTTGGGTGTCGTATTCGAGGCCAATTTTCGGGAAACCTCGCTTTCAGTGGGATCTTGATCTGTTTCCTTCTCTTTTATAGTCATGAAGCAGTCATAACCCCCGAACTTGATATTGAATCCGGTCCTCGTGCAAATTTACATTGGAAACGATGTGAGTCCCTGCATCTGGTATGCACTCAACACATGAGTATTGGTCCCTAGCTAGCTCCAAAACTGTTTGTTCATCAAAAATGTCCTAGTCCATAAAATTTAGGTTGGTAGGCTTACCCAACATATCTCCTACCCTACTCATCCTCAGGGGGACCTGTGGTATTGCAGGTGGATCTTTCCCCATTTGTATAGAGTGATCGCTTCCTTAATTGTCACTGTGTGCGTTGTCTGCTAGTTATATCTCGACTCTGTTCTTGTTGGGTCGCTCTGATTTTATCATAGTGGTATGCAAGAATGGGTTACATTTAATGATGTTCTTATGCTTTTTGTGCTTTTGTGCTGACCGTACCTGTCCCATCATGTTTTAACTAACTCATCCCATCCACCACTAGAGTTAACGAGTTGTGCAATAATGGCATCTTAATTACAAAATCCTTCGAGAGATTTATCCCTCATACCGCCGATCGACTGTGATTTTTGGCGACTTTTATGACCGGTCACGTCGACCATCCAACTGTCTTTTCCGTGCTTGCGTGGCTGCGTTTAACGATTTTTTCGTGCCAATCTGCGTAGTAGTGCGTTTCTCCTCATAGTCGGGCCTATCCGTATCTTATCTTTGAACTTGGCGTATTGTTCACTTCGTGTGAAATGATCATTTCAATCACGCAAGTTATGATACCTTGGGATTTCACACACTCTTTTTTGTTCTTTTATCACTACCTTTTTGTTTATTTTTCTTTCCTTTTTTTCTACTTTTTATTGGGTTTTTTCTTGTTTTTATTGATACTATGGTACACTTACTATAATACAAGTGTTTTGGCACAACCCAGATTAATACGACGACGGTTGACTGTCTCTATAGAGTTTCAGATGACTTCCATTCACCATTCCTTCCAGGACTTGTCCATCCAAGGTTTCCAACTGCGCAACGCCTGTCTCAGTTATCTGTTGTATTATGTAGGGACCTAACCAATGCATGCGAAACTTCCCTGGGTGCTACAAATACTTGCTGTCATAGAGTAGTACCAAATCACCGACTTGAAACTTCTTGGAATTAATGTGTCGATCATGTTAGGCCTTCTCTCTGGATTTCTACACATGCTAATGGAATCCTGCAAGAAATCGGTCCTCCTCAAGCTGAACTAACCGTGCCAACATTTCCTCTATTGCACCCGTATCCGAGAGCTTAGTGAGGGTTGCAATGCACATACTAGGTAAAATCATCTCCATTGGCATCACTGCTTCCTGTCCATAGACCAACCGGAAAGGTGACTTCCCTGTCAGCTTCTTACTTGTAGTTTTGTATTCCCATAATACTACAGGGATGCGTAAGTCCCAACATTGCAGATTTTTGTCAAAGCATTCTCCAAAATCTTATTAAATGCTTCCACTGTGCCATTAGCATGAGGGTGGTATGGTGTACTCTTTTGACGATGAATTTGAAATTCCTCAGTGAGTGTGGAAATTGTTTTGTTTAGAAAGTGTGTACCTTGATCACTAAGTAATGTGTGCGGACATCCAAACCTGGTGACTACATTCTCGAATAAAAACCACACAACAGTCTCTGCAGTGCAATCAATAACTGGTATTGCTTCCGCCCACCTGGTTAAATACTCTGTTGCAGTAATTATGTATCTTTCTTCTATTCTCCTTGCTCGTGGGTTGATCGGACCTACAAAGTCAATGGCCCACTTATTAAATGATTGCAACATAACTTGTGGATTTAATGGCATTTCATTGCACCTAGAGAGTTTACCCACCCTTTGACAAACGTCGTAGGACTGAAAATACTCCTTCACATCTTTGTGTAGTGTAGGCCACCAAAGTCCCGCACATAAAATCTTCTGTGCGGTTGATTTACCTACGTAATGTCATCCAATAATCCCGTCGTGTGCTTCCTCCAGTATAACCAGCCTTTCATGTTCCAGTACACAACGCCTCAAGATTCCATCTGCCCCTAACTTATACAAGTTCCCTGCAATCAAATGATAGTCTGCTACTTTTACTACCAATTGTTTCTTCTACACCACTGTCATGTCAGAGGGGGCCACACCTATATTTAGAAACTCCAGAATGTCCGCGAAGTAATCATCCACCATCCTTACTACAAATAATTGAGCATCTGGAAAATTATCAACTAAATTACCTGCATCCTCTCCTGTTAATATGCGCGAGAGATGATTGCATTTAACTTCCTCGGTTTTACTATGACCTCAATGTCATATTCCTGAAATAGTAACAACCATTTGCATATTCTTCCTCCTAAGACCGACTTATTGACTAAGTAATTTAATGTAGAATGATGTTTGTATATCTTGAAGTGACACCCAAGTAAGTAATGTCTGAACTTCTAGAGCTCATAGACCATGGCAAAGCCTTCCCTTTATATCGTGGTATAATTTTTTTTTCCAGATATAGACAGCTTCCTAATTGCAAACACAATCAGATGATCGATGTCCCCTTCCCCTAATTGTTATAGTACTGTGCCCGATGCAATGGATGATGTGTCTACATGGACATGGAACTCCTTAGTCTAGTCTGGAAAGATTAAAAATGGGTGCAGTGACCAGTCTCTATTTCAACGTATCCAACCCCTTATGGAAATCCTCATTCCATTGGAACTTGGCTTCCTTCTTCAGTAACTTTTCCATGGGTGATGTAATCTATGCATATCCTTTGATAAACTTCCTGTAATAACCTGTATGACCCAAAGTTTCTCTTAGCTTCCTGACTGATGTCAGAGGCTCCAACTCCATAATAACTGCGATCTTGGCTGGGTCAACCAATAGTCCTTGTTTGCATACTACATGTCCTAGTAGGATTCCAAATGGTGTGAAAAAGATACATTTCTTCAAGTTCAACGAAATCTGACACTGTCTGCATCGATCTAACATGAGACAAAGTACTTCTAGATGATCCTGCAGTAGACTGAACATAGTCCAATCATCTAAGTAAACTTCCAAAAATTTATGGATGAACTCCTTAAATGCTGCCACTACTACTCTAGAAAACACCGCAGGGGCATTTGTTAATCCAAATGGCATCACCGTGTATTGATAACTGCCCCATTCTGTCGCAAATGTAGTTTTGTGTCTATCCTCCTATGCAATTTTTATCCGATGGTATCTGGAGAATCCATCGGTAAACAAATATGTTTCTTGACCTCCTATGTTTTCCAATACTTCATCCATAAATGGTGTTGAGAATGGGTCATGTAAGCATGCATCATTCAACTTCCTTAGATCCATGCAAATCCTAATTCCTCCATTTTTCTTGTCCTACACCACCATTGGGCTAATCCACTCCGATTCTTATACTGGTTCAATAATTCCTGCGTCTAGCATCCTATCTATTTCATCCTTAACCTTCTCCTTGTACCTCGTGTTCAATCTGTAAGGTCTCTACCATATTGGATTAGCTCCAAGTTTCAGTGGAATCTCCATCTTGCCTAAGTCGCCTGCTATCCCTTTCATCTATAAGAATGTGGTTGGAAATAAGTCCTGATATTCTGGTAATAAGTTTGCCACCTTATCAATTGTCTCATCGTTCTTATAGTCTCCTATCTACGCAAACTTAGGATTCTTCATTGTTAGAATGTTGACTTTCTTTGTCTTTATAGGTTGTGTGTATGCGACGGATGCAAGCACTGGACCTTCTACTGTGTGTGTTCCTTCTGTTTTTGGTACCTGTAAATTCTTGAGATCTTCTTCCTCATATTATTCCTCCATGACATTATACCATTCCAATAGCTTCTGGACCATAATCTTGGCTTTGTGCGTACTTCGTAACGATACTTTTTCCATCGATTCTACCTTCGAGAAGATATTTGTTCGGATGGCTCGTAGTGATGCATATGGAGGGGGCTTCATGTTCAAATGTGAACATAATTTTGAATCTTTGGACCAATCCTTCCCATTCTGTTGTCTCCTTGTGCATCTCCAATTCTAAGTACCAATTCTTCTGGATTGTGTCCAATGTGTGTATGAATCGGTGTGTGCACTCTGTCTCTGATTTTGAGTGCCATAAAGATATACATCTATCTAGGTGACTCGTCAGGTTTCCCTCTCTGGTGTATTTTTTCACACTTTCTGCTTCCTCGGGCCCAAAGCATATCTTCATAAGTCTACTGCATTGGGCCCAGTCCTTCATTCCCTTTCTGTGCGTGGCCTACCTTCTAGCTGGAGTTGCTTTTAAGACAACATCTAGTGCCAAAAGCCTATGCTTTTTAGGTACTTGTAACTCAAATGCTTTTATAAACATACTAATCTTAGTTAGGCCATCGTACCTAGGTGGGTTACATAGCTCTGTACCAATCTAGCACAAGGATCGGTTTATATGCGCACATTGTCTAGTTAACACTTCATGCATCCTCTGCTGCCACTTTTCTAGACCAACTTCTGAATCTAATGTGCATGAACTGATACTTCTCCAACTTAGCACACCATTTTTGTTGGGTCAACATAATCCTCCATCCATGTAGTCACATTATATAAGTTGTCCATGTCATTTCCTCTTGTTGACTTTGTGTATCTCTTCCCTTCTGATGGGTCCAAAGGTGCAATAACCTTTAGATCCCCCACATTGAAGATCACATCCCTCCTTTTTAAGTTAATAATTTCCTGGTTATTGACCTCCCATTCCAATCCCATTAAGGTCAGATTTGGTTGACTATCATCTACAATCTCAATAAATTCAAAGTCTTCCATGTTGCACACCCCATCTATGTTCACAGGTACTCTTGTTAGTCACCCAATTGGGACTATCTTACGCTGGTTCATGAGCCTTAACTGAATAGGGGACCATATTAGCTCAGATTCTCCCATCATCTCCCATGTCTACTCAGCGAGTACATTCACATCCGATCCTAAGTCCAAAATAACATTATCCACATCGTACTCCCCAATCTGTGCAGTAAACCTAAATTCCCCATTGGTTATGTTCCTGTGCAGTATCTAATTTTCCATTATTTGTGTGACTGGGGTGTCCCTTCATTTTGCGTAGTGATCAATCATGTTATATAACATACTGAGCATAGTTCTATCCTTCATCACTTCTACACAACTCTTTAAGAATTCAGTTACACACTTGAATTTTCAGGTACAATTGGGTCTTCTATATGAGGAAACGATTATGTGGATGCTCCCTCATGTGTTCCAAGTATTTCCGTTCTTGCGCTCTGATATGTCTGTTTTTCTTGCTGTGGATTGAATGATGGCATAGGATCTTCTGACTTCCTTACCCATTGATCCGTCTGGTTTTTGTGAGTTTCCATATCAATGCATGTCTGATCTCCTGCATGTGTGACGAATTTGATTTTTGGTCCTTCATTGCATTTTTCGACTAATATCATCTGCACATTCTGATACTGACGCTGATTCTGGTTTGGGTTTTCTCTGGCCTACCATTTTACAACTAGTTGGGGATAGTCCTATATTGCGTGATCTAGTGCTCTGCACTATATGCACGTGGTACATGGGTTCTGGCAATCTCGGGCCAAGTGTCCAGGTTGATTACAATTATAACAGATAATTAGTCCTCGCCCTCCTCTACCAAAGTTCCCTCTACCTCAAAATTTGCTCTGTTCCCCTGATTGAAATGCCTCTGAGCATTATACTATGCACTATTTCCATTTGCACCGGTATTCTCTTCCTGGATCCTATACATATCCGATGTGCACTCCCTTAGTAGGTCGAACATGTGAAAGTCCTTCTCTTCATGCCCTACCAACTTGCAAAAACTGCAAAACAAGTTCTTTGTAGTACTCTGATATTTCTGGAGTAATGGACACTCAGTGGGATGATGACCCCATTTCTTATAGATCTTGCAGTATCCTCCTCCAGGTAGTGGATTCGTCGCTCCAACTGCCATATACTGTGTAAATGTTGGGCATTCGTCCTTGTGATGGCCTTCCGTCCTGCACTTTGTACACCAAACTTGTTCTCATTTTTCACTTCCCTTGGTGAGCTCGACCAACTCAATCATCAATGAGGCTAATTGCGTCTGAACTTGTGCCATTCCTCCTATGTCTCCTGCCAGTCATGCCTCTAGTTTCATTGTGATCTCTAGCACCTCTGGATGTGATGTAACCTTATGTTGAATCAGGGGCCTACGAATGTGTTGTAGAATTCCAACAATAAACCACTCTTTATGTTGTTGATCCGAACTTTGGAATGTCAATCTCCCCATTACATCCTTAAAGTGCTGATCAAAATCCTATACAGACTCTGTTTGTACCTGTTTGATCTCTTTCATCTCGATGATGTACCATGGCTCAGACTTTGGCCTTTTGAACCCATTTAATAGCTCTTGATTTATCTCTGCCAAGGTCCTAGCCTGTCCTATAGGCGTAATGCTCTGTAACTTCATATACAATACCAACGGACGACCTCTAAATGTCGTGGCTAACTGTGCAATTTTTACGACATCATCCTATATGTTTTTAGCGGCTTAAACTATTTTGTAGACAAATAAGTGTTGTTCTAGATCCTCTGACCCACTCCCTTGAATTCAAGAAGTCTAAGAGTATTATATAGTCCTTCCATGTTGGATTGTGTAGTCCCTCCTCTCAGTGATACTGGTGGACTTGGATTCTGACTTTGACTCTGCGCACTACTCCCACTATTCTGACTACTACTATTATGTACTCCTTGACTAATTATGATAGCTTTTGACAAGTCATCAACTATTATCTCTGATTGTGGTGACGCATATGGGTTCATGGATTCAACACAGGATCCTGTCTGATTAGGACTTACTGGCTCTTCTGTTATTGGACTCGACTGAGACCTTTCTTCTTTTCCTCCTACATATGGTATCTCCACGATTCAGACTTGCATGCAAGGTTCACTTTCTTTCGACTCACTGTGTTTCTCTTCTATCCCAGCCCCAGTCTTTTGCCTCTTGTACCTTCTTCCTCCGTGCAACTCTCCAAAATCGTACTCTTCCTTTGGTATGCTTCCTTCTTGCATCACCAGTCCCTTCCTCCCTTGTTCATTGCTTCCTTTTCTCAGATGATTCCCCTGTCATTCTTTAGCTCCCACTATGTGCGTGAAGCCCCTTTAGCCGTTAGACTTCATAATCATCACATGTTTTTCACATAGCAACATCTTTATCCACATATTTAATGATTTCAAGAACCTTCTGTACGAGGCTTTGAAAAAATTTCTTTTTGCAACATTGTACGATTGGATGCAATCTACTGCAAATTTTGTAACATAACCCCCTAATACACTATCTAACCAAAAATCAACTGCTCGAGTAGTTGGGCTACTTATTGAATTCAACTGCTTTACTAATTCAGGAGTCCAATTCTTTGGCACTGCAACACCAAACTTCCTGTCTTCTCAACCAACCTTTTTAGCCACCCGGTCAGAATTTTTGGAAATCCGCCAAATAAAATTTCATACAGATCCGTGAATACATACTTTTGCATCCATTGTTTGTTACTCATTTGAGGGTTTTTGTTCTCTTGTCGCGTGAATTCCCGTTCTTTTCATTCCAACTAGTTTGTTATTTCCTTCTTAGTCGGCCTCCAAAACATCCCCTTAGTCGCAATATCCCAGTCCTAGCAACAAAACCATTTGTTGGCTTAAAACTGGTCCCCGCACGGGTTGTAAGACCCAAGGTTCAGTTCACTGTGACCAACAAACCCTCAAGACACCGACCCTTTTGGCATCACCTGCTTGCGTAGATGAAGTCTCACCCGATGTATCTATTGGGACTGCAAGAACCAGGTTTTTGCAGTTGTAAGGGAAAGGGAGGCAGATGCACTAATCATTGTTCCTTATTCTAACTTATCTATGCTTTTGATAATCACAACCACTCATGAATATTGCATCATAATCAATCCATACATGAAATCTAGCCTGCGAAGTATAACAACATCATCCATAACCGCACATAAACAAATAAAGAACATAAGATGCAAGATTATCTCTCAAACTTTGTCTTTATTCATCATATCAACTGAATACATTCATGATTCTCGCATAATCCCAACCTCTATAGATTCTACAAACTTTCTCTATCCCACTAGCTCTCTCGCTCTGTATCTCTCTCACTAACTCTCTCGCTCTCTATCTCTCTCACTAACTCTCTTAATCTCTATCTCTCTCGCTAGCTCTCTCTTTTCACCCTACCCATTACATATTTGTACCCAAAAACTAGGGCTTAAAGTCCTATTCTTATCTATCCCAAAAATAACCCATTACAATGCATGGCATGGTCAATTGGCTGTTTGCCTTCTTCTACTTTTTGCTCTTTTTACAAATTTTCTGTTGTTCTTCTATTTCTGGAAAGTCACATTGTTGTCCTTTGCGCTTCCTTCTCTCACTTGCTTGTTTTATCTTTCTGTTTGTGTACTATCTTCATCCTGCACACTATTTGTCCTTTCTTCCTTCTACGGAATTTCTGCCTTCTGCCCACTTTCTGCATACTTAGGTTTTTCTCCAAAATTTCATCCAAAACGACATGTCCAACAACCATCTCACCCACAAAAGTTGCAATGTCGGTCAATATTCTTAGTTTTAGATTTTGCTCCTTTGTCACCATTAGGAGTAGAAGCTGGTTGAGAGGGTTTGGGATCCTTGTATTTCTTATTGTTGTGAGGATGTTGCTTCTTGGGATGCTTGTATTTATCTTTCTATTGGGCCACTAAGGCTTTGTTAGATGTAACTGCAATGCTGATTACTCCAAGTTGCAAAAGTTTATCTTTCTCTCTAACAAGAGAATCACAAAAATACTCAAGAGTGGGAGCTTTGTAAGCACTCCCTAAAGCTTCTCTGATGGCATAAAGGGTAGATACAAAGACAAAATATGCACTACCAAGCTTAGCAAGAATAACATATATGCATCGGTCATCCTTCAGATCTATTTTACAGTGTTTACATAAAAATCTAAGTGTTTTAAACTTAGATAAATAATATTCAATGCAAGGAAAATCATTGGGACTTAAGGTCATTAGCTGATTTTCAATCTGGTGGGCTCGAATCACATTATGTTTACCAAAAAAAGCTTCAAGTTTAGTCCAAATTTCATTTGGGTAATTAATTCCTTGAAGATGAAACCGTAAATTAGGAGAGATTGACATTCCAATTAGTCCATGTGCTTCATCAATTCTTATTATCCCACTTGGATTTATTTTTTGTATCAGTGGGGACTTATTATGTTCCCAAGGTAATTTGGTACAATCCTTTATTTCTTAGTACATCCTCCATATCATATTTCCATGATAAGTAATTAGTACTGGTAAGAAAAATATCACTTGGAGAATACATGTTAAAATATGCAGATAATATGGATTCAAAAGCTGAAACTGATGGTATGGATGGAAAGCTCTCGAAAAATAGGTTGTTTAAAAAAAAACGACACTAAAAATGGATTTTGAATGTGAAAGTTATGCCATTTAAAAAAAAATGCATAAACGATAACCAAAGAGTCACATGGCTAGTAGAAAATAGTCCACATGTTGATGCCCCTCCTTCTCTAACTTTGCCTATAAACTCACTTTTACAAATAAGTTACTTATGAAGTGACCCACTTTTATGGAATAAGTGAGAATCACTTTTACACCGAAGTTACTTTATAAATTAAAGTTGCAAGCAAAAAAATAACTTAAAAATAAAATATTAAAGTTATTTTATAGTGATTCACTTTTATAAGTTAAGTGAAATGCACTTTACAATAAAGTTACAAGATAACTCAAGTTTGCATGAACCTTTTCAAAAAGTAACTTAAAAAAGAGACTTGAACTCAAGACCTCTTATTAAATAAAACAACTTTCAACAAAGTGAGTTGGTGCAAAACACATAATAATTTTAAAGAAGGACTGGGGTGTTGTTGTTGTTGGAGCTCTGCCTCAAAGTACGTGTTTACCCCAAAAAACTTCATTTCCGTGTGTTCATACAAAAAGAAGAGAAATTTTTGAAAGAAAAGTTCCAAATCTCAACAACAATGGGGTTATATCTTGGTTAGCTTACCCAAAAAATGAAGTTTTCTCTATGTTTCTGATTTGTTAGACTCGCATACAATGCTAATAAAAAAGAATACATAGAAAATAAAACATTTTCCGTTGCTTTTTTTTATTTTCCGAGATCACACAACAAAGAGCATATGCAAATCGAAAAGAGTAGCAACCTGGAAATAAAAATAGAAAACCAAAATATTAACTCTGTAATTTTTTTTTTTAAAAAGGTGTATTCAGTCTTTATATCTCTGGATCTGACAAAAAAGGTCATATCTCGGGAAAACATAAACCTTTTTGAGTGAAATGAAAAACGTTTCTAATTGAAAGAAGCACTCAAGATACAATGGAATAATCTTATATGCCTAAAAAATACACGAAAATAATAGAAACCATAAATGCTAAAATACAGCTTCAAGATCTCGATCTACAATGGAAGTGGGTCTTTAAACGGACTTTGATACCATGTTAGAAAAACATGGTATTCCCACACAGGATGGAAACCTTCAATAACTACTCACACAACTAGATGTGGTTAAAACCATCGAAGAGGGAAACAATCCAAGACCTCATCCAACGTGGCCACTTGAGGCAATATATTAATGAAAAATAAAAGTATTTTACAAGAGAGTTTCTCATAATCAATAATCAATAAATGACCCTCCATGCTCTTTAAATAGAAGAGATCATTGACCAATTGAGTGTTAATCCATGGATAAATGTAGCCTTTAATATTGAGGAGAATGTGATTCATTGGATCATTCTATGTCCTGAACATATCGTGACCGTCATATTACATAACTACAATTGCATACTAAAGAAACACACTTTTACTTATAGACACATTCGACCTAGTTGATCTTAAATAACTCCTAAGTGTCTAAATATCCTAACAATATTGGAGCTGCAAATTCATTTTCCTATTTCTATTTATATTTCTAGTTGAAGGTTGCTTTTATGGAAAGTTGAATAAAGGGATTGTGGGACTCTTGGAGGAAAACAATAAAAAAATGGCATTTTTTGTGATAAGGTGAATGCAAAGAGGGTTGAGATTATTGGATAATTGTGATAAGCCTCCAGTCTAATGTCCAACCACAAATATCTGAAGTCGATTTACCAACAATGTTTAATGAAGTCACATACGTCATCCTTCACGATTCTCGCTCCTAAAAAAATAAAAAATCATATCTCCCATTTGACTAGGAAGCCCACATGCATGCCTAAAAATTAATGCACAACTGGAAAGGAAATTTGAGGTGAATATAGCGAATACTAAAGAAAGAAAGAGTAGAATGCAACAAGAGCTCATGTGCCATCTAAGAATATAGTGTTCCATTCAAGGTATTTCTATGCATTTCTTTTTTATTATTATCATGAATAAATGTCAAATGTTAATGAGTTGCCCTCCATTCAACGTAATCCTATGAAAAGTTTCATTTGTTATAATAAAATGTATATCATAAGGTTTCATATTGGTTAAGTATTCATACCATTGATGCTACAAAAGAACAACAACATGGGGGACACTTATAAACTTTTAATTTTCAAAATTTGAAAGTTTGTCAAAGAAAAATTGCTCATAGCGAATGCGTATTGTTGTTAATTCTGCATAGTTCATTGGGAAATAAATTGGCATATGTAATTTTTCCAATTCCATTGGAAAACAATTGGATTGAGTTGTCAAGATTGAATGAACATATCATATGTAACATTGTTTTCTTCAAGGCTTGAGAGGAGCCAAGAGTAAAGCTCTATCAATATCTTTTATGATGCAACTATATGTGGGTCAAGGCCAAGGCGCTATAGTTTTTTTTTTCGTGGAGTTGGAAGTATGTCCAAAAGTGTTATGGTGTCTCTCCTTTTAATGTTGATTTAGTGTACTCAAAATTCTTTCATTGGTGCAACAATGACATCTACATTCTTTGGCATCATAAGGAGCAATACTTAATCATCCACAGTATCTAAAATCAAACAACTAAGAAGGTTCTTCTTAAAAAATATCTACATCAATCATACACACATGGAATAAAAAGGCATAACATCTTGATCATTCAAATCAAGTGACAAAGAGGATTAAGAGTTCTTTATTCCTCAAATCTTGATTGAGCATTGTTAAAAAGTTCAAAGATTCTAATCATCTGCGTGGTCCATGTAAAAATGATTCAATTGATCCATGAGTCATGTGATCCATATGCTCAAGTTCAAGTGTCTATTTGGGTTAAGATTTAGTATAGTCATTTAATTTTAAATCAAAGAAGAATATTGAGTCACACCATGTCATCAAATTGTACAAAGGGTGGAGTTACAAGAAGCCTTGTTGTAAAAAAAGAGTTGTCTGAAATTTGAACAAGGAGGTCATTTCCGAAGACAAATCATTGTAAAAAGAACACTTTGGGGTGCATGATTAGTAGTACCCGACACCCTAAGGTTGTTAGTACCAATTCCAAGTGAGAAAATACAAGCAAACATGATATAAAAACAACAAGGGCAAATGAGTGAGATCATAAGATTATTTTCCTTATTGCAAACATTGCTTGAAACAACAAAAATCACTTCAATCACAATGCCCAATAGTACATTGGAAAACATCCTTACCTATTTGCGAGTCATGCAAACAAAGGTCAACTTGCTACAAATGCATTTCTAACTCTTGAACAATGAGTTAAGAACACTGAAAAATCAGGGATTAGTGTTTGTTCAAAATAATCCTTTGTATGAGATCAATCCTTCTCAACTTGTAGTTCATGGAAGTAAAATCGTTGATGATGAATCACAAGATGCCAAATCACTGAGTGATGCCAAAAACAATTTAAGTGAAATTGACCTTGAATCTTTTTCATTTGAGGTTACAAAAGCAAAGATTCGTGAATTTCTAAAATAAATCAAGCATGGAAATACTGATCTTTCCAAAATCATTGTCAGACCTTAGGACAAATTGAAAATCAACAGGAATCAAATATGAAAAATTCATCAATTTTCATATTCCTAACTACTCCAAATCAATTGAGTTTGTGAGTTCCGAATTTCTTGCCAATTCTAAGAATATTATCCATACAAAAATTCCCAAAAAATGCCAACATTGTCACCGAGTTGGTCACATGGAGAGTCAATGTTTTGATCTCCATCCTTATCTTAATTATGGGAAGACAAGCCATCTTTCAGATAAGTGTTGAAAGAACAAGAACGTTCAAAAAATAACACTTCACTATGGTTGGATAACTTCTTGGAGATGGAATCAATGAGAGAAGAAGTTGCATATGTCTTACTGTCTAGTTTAAACACAAGTAAAGACACATTTGCATGGAGAAATCATAAAAGTAGAAGGATTTCAAACAATTGTTCCAGATGAAGATTTTGGGTATGATTGGAACCCATTTCTAAATGTCTCCTTGATATAAAAATTGATTCAATGACACCCCAATTGGTACTCTCTTATAGCTGGGGGTTGGGGGGGGGGTTACACTAATGAGTGAAAATAGTTAGTCTAAAACCACTGAAAGAATTGAAAATGGTTAGTGGTAAACCAAAACCACCAAATACAGTGATGAATTAGTTAAGGATAACCCATAAGAAAACCCATGATGTCTCACCTTTTAGCTAACAAAGGGGAGAATATTGATGATGATTGTTAGACTTCAAGTTTCGACAAAAACAAACAAACGGACAAATGGGAAACAACAATTTGTATACGGTAGACTTAGAAGCCTGGTGGGTTATCTTGAGTGGATGAGTTCTATGGTTATAATGCAATATGTATTGGGGTCAAGTCTCCGACCAACTAAATTGTTGATATTGTTGGGCCTCACTCAATGTCCCCACTAGGTTATGCATAGTAATTAGGGCCGTTAGTTTACCCCATTTACCATCCACTAAATGTGGGGAAGTACTCGAAGGGTTTCCCACGATTTCTTCCATCGAAAAAAAAATGGTAGACTTAGACAAATAAAATGCCAAATGGGCGACGACAATAGCAACAAGAGTGTTGCAAAAATTTCATCACTTGTGATAAATTGCCAATTTAGGAACTTTGAGGTTTCTACCACTAGTCATATTTTTATGCGACATGTATAAATGTGAACGAGTTTTCATCAACATGATTGATTCAAGATTAGAGCAGTTCCAGTAGAACACCTAGTTTACTATTCCATGGTTATTTGGAAGAATTATGGTTAAATATCTTACAGTTAGTGTTATAACCCTAAATTGCACCATACATGCTTACCTGGCATCAGGCCAACTCATATTCCTTCTTTGCCAAAACACCGATGAACAACTCTTTGAAAATCCTCTTGAATAAAGGCCCACACACCCTAACTCACTATTGGACGCGTGTACACACTGGTTGACCCAAAACAACCTGCGTGGACTGACAAAAGCATGAAAAAAGGAAAGTTGCCGATGGAACAAAAAGCTATGGGTGAGTTAACTGAAACTCCCGGCCATGCATGGCCGAGGGTTCATCCAAATACCTAGCTCCTTCTATCCTATAAAAGAAGGGGTAGGGGTACCATTTAGAAGGAGAAAGAATATAGCAAAGAAACTCTGCCCATTTACGTATTCCATTGTCCCAACCCTTTAGCCTTTCCTAATGCCAAAGGAGATTTAAAGCAAAGCAGTTGAAGGACATAAGAAGAGGAGCCCAGGATCAGGTTCAAGGAGCGGTTGCCGGTCTCAGATTTTGTAAGTTGACTCATTTTAAGTAATAAAGAGAATGCTTTTCCCGTCCCAATTCATGAACTTTTTATGGTTTGATTAGTTTATGTTTGATTTCTAACTCGTGAG